>BLKR01001767.1:0-250946 GCA_011170035.1 Teleogryllus occipitalis
ACATTTAAGGTTCACGAAACCATGTGTTAACTCCTGGTGATAAAATAAGAGAAAGGTGATAAAATATCTGTGGCTTGGTGCAAGAAGGGCCAATGTCAGTTTTAAAAGTTTCACAGAATGGGTGATTTCCTTACACCATCGAAAAGACAAAACAATCGTAAGCCAATGGAAATATCGAAATTAGAGAGAACCGACTTTTGACTTTGGTGTCTCCTGCACTAAAAGAAGGGATTTTAAAGTACACATTGGCCATGCAAACCGAAAATCACTGAAAACTGACATTGGCCCTTCTTGCATCGAGCCATAGATATTAGTTAAAATGGGTAAAATAGTCATCCAAGTAGTTTTTTGGTTGTTCAGGAGGCGCAGGGCAGGTGCCAACCATTCTACAACCTTTCTCAGGGCGAAATGAATTTTGAATGCGGCGAAATGCAGAATGTCGGCCGAAACGTTTGCACTTGTGCCTTGGACGCGGCGTCTGCCGGGCAGCCAAGTATTTACTGACTCCGGCCGCGGAAGCCTACGCTCTCAGTCATCCAAATACCTCAGCGATGTTGTCACAGAGTACTGTAACAGAGAAGCGCACGTAGGCATCAACTTAATTTTATACAGATTTCTAGTTTTTGCTGGTTTCTAACCAGTCTGCTACAGAGTAGAGGCCCCCAAAAAGCTAAATCTTCACTCAATTCTTCACTCCGCCTGACCCCGTATGTTTCCCTATATGTTCACCGATATATTTAGCTCGTAAACTTTCCGTATGTTCACCACATATTCCCTTGTTTGTTTATCACATTTTCTCATGTTTTCTCACATGTTCACATGCTACTGTCGTGTCCCTCGACACGTTCCCCATATGATCCCCTACCGGTTTCCTCACACGTTTATCAGAGATTCCCAAATGTTCCCATACATTGAGATATACAAATTTTCTCTCATTTTGAGATATACAAATTTTCTCTCTACTTTAATATCTCGCAAAGATCTTAGCGTCCGGCTTGCTGGGTCAATGGGTCACGATATATATAATCCTTATTACCTTTATAATGGATTATAGAATCCGCAGACTATACAGCGCTACTGGGAATCTGAAATTAGAATGATTCTAATTCCTAGTTCATTACTGTTTGGATTGACTAAATGAAAGATCACTTTCTTTTCTAAAGAACAAAATTTAACAAAGTTTATTGTTACCTTTTTGCAAACAATATAGTGAATTCAATACATGATTTTAATGTTAGGCCTTTGATCAAGATATCCTTGAATTTAGAATTTTATACCGCGGTTAACTTATCTATTCTTCGTTGATGTCCCTCGAAGACTTCTCAGTCGAAATATCTTGCGAGCTTGCCGTAGTCCAAAGTTCCAAGAAATCCTCTTCTGCTCCTATCCAAGATGGTGTCAAATTATCAAAATTATCAGTCCTGATTACGTCCTATGACATAGTCCCGAAACCTATAACTCGATTACCACTCCCGACGAAGTCCCAATTTATGCATCAATATTACTTTCACATGCAATATCTGCAATATTATTTGCTGCCCTTCAAATTTCACAATCTGATAACCCGACTCTGACTATCTGCACTACCTCGCTCCCTCTCACGACCCACGATCCGTTCAGACACGCGATGCCGGTCAGAATCAATTCTTCTTGCATGATTCACCCCTCGAAGCTTCCTATTAAACTCCCTTCTTTTTTTTTTCATAACATTTGACCGCCCTTCTCTCACCCAGCCAATCCATGCGTTCGTTATATTTTGATGTAGCTAACCTTTCGATCGTCTAAACTTCTTAATGCATATTCCACCATATTGTCTTCAAATAAATGTTAGTTTATATTCATGTGACATACCGGTATGTCACAGCTTCCCCTCTCCAAGCGTCATTTGGTTTGCTACAACCTAACTAAATGACAAGACTAAAACTGAACACTTTCTTCTTGCTTCTTCACACTAAACGACATTAACACTTTACACTTTGCACTGCACTAGGTCTTGTTTCTTGCTGCCTTAAAACTATTTACATTTTCCTTTCGGAATGTGCCAACAATAACCATTTCACCAGGTATTCTAATAACCGTATCTGCCTAATATTTGCTCCCCATTAACTTCATTGAATACACATACACATTAAATTAAACTCCCTACACCAACTGACAAAATACACGTAACAACAAAACAATAACAAAAGAAAAACTATTACTCCTAATATTTACAACTATTTACAAATCTCTGTCATGACCAGAATATTTAATCATGCGTGTCGTCCCTCATATACGGCTTCATGTTCCTGTAGTTATATATTCCCATTTGTCGTCCGTTTTCATCATTCAAAATCGCAGCATTCTTGCTTAATACTTTACAAATTCGGTACAGACCTTTATACAACGGGAAAAATTTATAAAATAGCTTCTTATCCGCTGACGACACTTGAGGTACTCTAATTAACACTTCATCACCCTCCTTATACTCGTCTCGAAAGCATTGCTTCTGTTTTAGCTTTCTTTTGGCTGCTGCCTCCCTCAAATTGTCATAAATTATTCGCGTATCTCTCACATCATCTGGGATCCCACTTATATCTGGTGGTATCCTAATCCTTCGAAACGGATCATTTTTTCTTTCCTACCCATGTGGACCTCTATAGGCGTGCTTCGCGTGCTCCCATGCGGAACATTATTCAAAACGTAGTTCAATACTGGAACGGCCTCCATCCATCGGTTATGGCTTTCCGAAATGTAGACTCTAAATAAACGCGAAATCTCCTCCATAATTCTTTCGCTGGGGTTAGCTTGAGGATTCCGTACCGTCGTGTAACATATTTGGATACCAATTCTTCCCATGTCTTGTTCCCATTTTCCACTAGTAAATTGCGTCCCCAGATCACTAATACTTTTTTTAGGTATACCGAATTCTTCAAAAAATTTGTGGCATTGCGTAATGCAACTCTGTGCATTCGCCTTTCTAATGGGATATAATTTTGTGATTTTAGAAAAAACATCCATTATTACTAACAAATATTGATTCCCAAATTTGGATTTCGGCATTGGTCCATAAAGATCCACAGCGTATATTTCCTTAGTTGACGTAGGTATTATCGCTTTGCTGCTCCCCTCATACCTTTTATTGGGCTGTTTGGTTTTCTGACAGACGTCACACTTACTGATTTGCTTACGGATTTGTCGCCCCATGCCTTTCCAATAGCATTTTGATCTTAGTATTACTTCGATTTTGTTACATCCAAAGTGGCCGAAATGTTGATGCGTAGATAGAATCAATTCTCGCCTATGCGCTTCTGGTATCCAAATTTGATACTGCGTCCCTCGTTTCCTAATCCGATGTAATAATACCCCCTCGTACATCTTCCACATTGAAAATTTCGGATCATCCTCCCGTCGGTCGTTATCTTCCGCCGAAAAATGCTCAATTATTTGCCTCCCCACAGGATCCTCTCTTTGAATTTTCGCTAATTCCTCCTTCGTCCATTTCGGTCGTATTTCCGTTAACTGGATAGCATTAATATCGGGTTCCACACTACCTTCCTTTTCCTTTATCCTGATTCTCGATAAATAATCGGGCAAAACGTTATCACGGCCTTCACAATGTTGGATGTTAAAATCAAATTGTTGAAGCCATAGTGACCATCTCAACAATCTATCGTTATTCAAATGACTTCTCATTAAGAAAATTAGGGCCTTGTGGTCCGTAATGACGGTAAATGGTCGTCCAATTAATATAGCCCGTAATTTCTGCGTAGCCCACACAATTCCTAAAGCTTCCCGTTCACTGGTAGTAAAAAGTCGTTCGCCAAGGGTCAAAACACGACTTTCTAGGGCGATTATTCTCTGCTTATTCTTTTCGTCGTATTGGAACAATACAGCTCCCATGGCAAATCCACTACTATCCACTTGTAGATACATTCTTTTGTCGAAATCTGGATAACTGATCAAAAATGTCTTCTCAAATAGTTCTTTTAATTTTTTAAACGCCTCTTGACATTTTGTATCCCACGCCCATTTCCTCCCCTTCTTTAGCAATTCTATTATTGGGTGTATAATTTCTGAATAACCTTTGCAGAACCGGGAATAATAATTGCACACCCCAATCAATCTTCTAACTTCCCTTACATTCCGAGGTCGTGAAAAATTCTTAATCAATTCTTTCTTTTTATCTTGCATCGACATTCCTTGATCCGATATGACGTGCCCCATAAATTTTATATTCCTCCTCCCGAATTGGCATTTTCCAATATTTAATTTTAAATTATACTTCCGAAAGATTTCGAATAGTTTTTTCAACTTCTTTAAATGTTCAAACATATTGGTAGAGAATAACACAATATCGTCGACGTACATGAGAGTAGTTTCCTTTAGCTCATCCGGTATTACATCGTCCAAATAACTGATTAAAGCTGCGCTACTATTCTTTAATCCAAAGGCCATCCTCTGAAAACTATACGTATTGCCTTCAAATGAAAAACTGACAAATTTTTGCGATTCTGGGTGTAGTCCAATTTGCCAGTACGACGCAGTAAAATCCAGTCCCGTGAATATCCGAGCTCCTTTTGCCTTCCACATCATTTCATCTAATTTCGGCGGTTTTTCATGACGAGCGATGGTCTTGCTATTGAGTTTCCTAGCATCCACACAAAATCTGATCTTATTGTCTTTCTTACGAACTATCTCTATTGGGCTTACATACGGTGTCATCGATTTTTTTATTATACCATCCTCAAGCATCGTGTTTATTTGTTTACGTACTTCGCTTTTATATACATGGGGGATTGGATATTGTTTCAGATTAAAAGGTTCCTCATCCATCAATTCGATTTTAAATTGATATCCCTTTACCGGCTCCCTTGAACTTCCAAAAATATCTTTATATTCATTGACTAACATTTCAATTGCTTCACTAGCATCTATTCCGTTTTCGTCGACCGCGCCCTCTGCTGCCGCGTGGATCTGGTCCCTGGTCTCTTCAATTTGTTCCGCAATATCGCCAATACACATATCTTCGCCCTCCTGGTCTTTGATCCCTAAACAATGTTGTTGCCCTTTGTCACCTCGTAACAATATACTCCTGTTACCTATGTCGACCTTGGCGTCATACATTTTTAGGCCATCAATCCCCAAAATAATCGGACGAATCAAATTCTTCACTACAATTGCCGGAAACTGAATTGTCATCCCTTGGACTTCCACTTCCACCCAAATTTGCCGACTTCTCGTTTCGATGCGCCTTCCATTAGCTGTCCGAATATCCAAACTCCTAGTGGGTAGCTCCTCAATTTTATTTCCCTTTTTCTTTAACTGCTCATATAATTTTTCCGACACTGCACAAACATTAGCACCTGTGTCAATTAAAATGTCTACAGGTATATTCCGAAATATCCCCTTCAAAATTAAACACGTGCTATTCTCCGCCCGTTCGTCCGTATCTTCCCTTAATAAATCTTCCGCCGATACTTCAATGCTATTCAACTCCTTAAGAACCATCACGCCCTCATTATCATCGTTCGAAGTATCCCGCCCATTTACTTCGAACACTGGGAGTTTTCCTGTTCAATCGCATTAATTTCCACATGTTCCCGTTTATTGTCCTCTTTGAACCTCCGCGGATACCCGTTTCCTGTCTTTTTATTTTCCATTTTAGTACTATTTCCCCTGTCATCCTTTCTTTCTGAGCTATAATTTCCTTGGCGGTTGTAATTATTCATTGTTTTTCCCGTTCCATTGTTATTCTCGTTCCTGCTTTCATTATATTGATACCCGTTACTACGATCATAATCACTATTCAATGTCTGGTCGAATCGACTTAAACGTTCGACCAGATCCTCAAAATCAATAGGCATGGAGTTCCACAATAAATTTTGGATATTTACAGGCAACTGACGAATAATAATTCTAATTAATTCATTGCTATCCATTCTGTCTTCGCATGCCTTGAATGCTGCTATTTTACGTGTTGCGAAGTCACACATATTCTCGGCTCCACCCTTCTTATACCTTTCACTCATTAATTTGTATTTTAGATCAAACTTGTGGCTTTCGTTCCAATATCTTTTTAAGAATTTATCCTTCCATTCCTTATAATTAGTCGGTTCCGGTACTAAAGAGGTCAACCAATGATGTGCCTTGGACGACATGGCTTGTTCTACTATATGCAATTTTAATCTTTCGGGGATATTATTTATCATAAAATAATTCTCTAATTTTGAAATAAACGACCACGGTTGTTCTTTCATATCACCATGAAATTTTAGGTGGCTTGGTATTACAAGCGCCGATGCATTCATTGCTATATTTCCCTGCGAACGTATGAATTCGTTTTCTAACTGTTCAATCTTGTCCTTAATGTCCGACATGTATTTCCCAGATTCAGATTCTTGCACCATTTTAATGTTTCTAAGTCCCTCCTGTATTCGTTTTTCTAATTTACTATCCGAATTAACTAATTTAGATTCTATGTTTTCAATTTTTTCGCCATGTTGAAGCGACATTGCGTTTAAGTTATCTACACGCGATTCGACGATTGTCAACTTTTCGCATTGTTGGTCATGTAATTGTCCCAATGTCACAACGCTCTCCTGTAAATTATTAACTTTGGAATTAATTTTGTCGCCAGATTCTTTTAATTCCCTCTGCATTTGGTCGACTTGATTATTAAAAGACTCAATTTTACAATGAATAATATTGAATTCAGCCGATGTATCCACCCGTAATTGCACTATTTCCTCGTGTATTTCCTGACGAAAATTCTTCAATTCTAATGACATTTTCGATGTCATTCCTTCCAATTTAGCGTTATTTTTTTATTTTATTTATCTGAAGTAATTCCCTCTAATTTAGTATTAATATCTGAAGTAATTCCCTCTAATTTAGTATTCATATCTGAAGTAATTCCCTCTAATTTAGTATTCATATCTGAAGTAATTCCCTCTAATTTAGTATTCATATCTGAAGTAATTCCCTCTAATTTAGTATTATTATGCTCAAGTTTTGCGTTCATTTCTGCTAACATTTTAAGAATTAAATTATTAGGGTCCATATTTCCTAACGGTGCAGCCATTATTTCCTTTTCTTGTGGTTCAATCTCAATAATTTCACGCGAGATTTCTCCCTCGGGATTAGTATTAGCAGACGCCATATCATCTACATTAACATTCTCCATACGCAATTTTTTGCTCCTAGTATCCATTTTGAATTCTAATACAAATTAAAATCTCTCTGTTAAATTATTTTAAAATCACACCAATGAAATGGTCTTGGCTCTTTCTTATAATTAACAATTAATTTCAAATGTCAATCCATAAATTTCAGATTCCCTTTGGATCACTTTATTATAATTTATAAGACTAATTTTATCCGTGTCACCAATTGTTATAAATTATAACAAATTATGCCCCACGTTGGCGCGCCATTTTGAGATATACAAATTTTCTCTCTACTTTAATATCTCGCAAAGATCTTAGCGTCCGGCTTGCTGGGTCAATGGGTCACGATATATATAATCCTTATTACCTTTATAATGGATTATAGGATCCGCAGACTATACAGCGCTGCTGGGAATCTGAAATTAGAATGATTCTAATTCCTAGTTCATTACTGTTTGGATTGACTAAATGAAAGATCACTTTCTTTTCTAAAGAACAAAATTTAACAAAGTTTATTGTTACCTTTTTGCAAACAATATAGTGAATTTAATACATGATTTTAATGTTAGGCCTTTGATCAAGATATCTTTGAATTTAGAATTTTATACCGCGGTTAACTTATCTTTCTTCGTTGATGTCCCTCGAAGACTTCTCAGTCGAAATATCTTGCGAGCTTGCCGTAGTCCAAAGTTCCAAGAAATCCTCTTCTGCTCCTATCCAAGATGGTGTCAAACTATCAAAATTATCAGTCCTGATTACGTCCTATGACATAGTCCCGAAACCTATAACTCGATTACCACTCCCGACGAAGTCCCAATTTATGCATCAATATTACTTTCACATGCAATATCTGCAATATTATTTGCTGTCCTTCAAATTTCACAATCTGATAACCCGACTCTGACTATCTGCACTACCTCGCTCCCTCTCACGACCCACGATCCGTTCAGACACGCGATGCCGGTCAGAATGAATTCTTCTTGCATGATTCACCCCTCGAAGCTTCCTATTAAACTCCCTTCTTTTTTTTCATAACATTTGACCGTCCTTCTCTCACCCAGCCAATCCATGCGTTCGTTATATTTTGATGTAGCTAACCTTTCGATCGTCTAAACTTCTTAATGCATATTCCACCATATTGTCTTCAAATAAATGTTAGTTTATATTCATGTGACATATCGGTATGTCACAGTATATACGGGAGTAGTATACGTAGTATAAAGAAAGTGATGTAATGCTGCGGAAAATCCATTTCGAGATTTCAACGGAAATACACTGTTGGGGGTCCCCTCATACTGAACAAGTGTTGGTTTTTCTTCTTTTTTTCTTTTTCAAAACTTCCGCCCGTCTGTGAACACTACTACCGCCTAACACACGTATGATCGTTTCCAAATTGAAGAAATCCCCTCTGACTCTAGTTGAAGCATTAAAATGTTGAAAAACATTCTATGAAATTTAGGGGTACTTTACATGAACCCTCTCCCCAGACATTTTCAAAATTTTCTCAAAAACGGCTCCAATTTATTTCCATAAATTTTTTGTAAAATACACTTATAAAGGTGGCATAGGTCCGATTTTCACGGTTAACTCTAAATTTTCGAATATTGCAAAAGTTTGATTTTTTTCGGCGTCTTCCTACAACTATAAAATTCAAGACAGAGAGTTATCCTTCAAATGAAATTTGTTGCTCATAAATAGTTCTTTCATTAAGGTCATGCAGACTTTTTTGAAAATTTTAGTAGTTTTCGTGCGATTGAGGGTGCAATATTAGCAATTTTAAAAAATACCAAAAATAAGATTTTCTCAAAAATGGCTTCAAATATTTTCTTTCATTTTTTTTGTAGGGGTAGTACCAAATGCACCCTATCCGATGCCATAAACAGATTTCGAGATTTCAACGGAAATACACGTTTTGGGGTCTCCTGATACCGAAAAAGTGTTTTTTCTTCAAAATGTCCGTCCGTTTGTCTGTCTATGTGTCTGCCCGCCCGTCCGTCCGTCCGTCCGTCCGTCCATCTGTGAACACTGCTAGCGCCTAAACCATGCGTATGATCGTTTCCAAATCGAAGAAACTCCTGTCCATCTGGCTCTAGTTCTAGCTTCGAAATTTTGAAAAACATTCCTTAAAATATAAGAGTACTTTAGGGGAGAGTTGTGTTAACTGGTCCTCTTTTTTTAATTTGCTTTAAAATGTTCTTTACTTGACCTATACACATGAAATTTCGCATGATATTTCAGTGAGACTTCCTCCTTATATTGTGAGAACAAGCATCATCATTGTGCCTATAGTTGTTTTCCAATATGGAATGTTTTATACATTTGCAATAGGGCCAGTTAACCTAACCGGTAAGGTTAAGTAGACCGGAAATTTAAATAAACTTCGAAAATAACATTGACGTTTTAGTGACAGAAAAATTCTTCTACACATTGCTATAGCCTTTTTTCCACATAAATGGAGATGCTTAGTGATGATTCCAAATTCACGTTAAAATAAATCGTCTTTAAATATTTCCCTGCTGTCTTTCAGCAGGCATAGAAACTTTGTAAGAACAACGTCGGTAAAGCTAGCACCCCCACTTTCGAAAAACTGAAAAATTTTTGCGCCATAATTTTGGGCTAATTTTGGGCTAATTTCAGCCCCCATTCAAAAATTTTGGGCTACCTCCCAATACCCCGAAATTAAAATTTCAAAATGAGGCTGGTAAAGCTAGCACCCCCACTTCCTCAAAATTCAAAACTTTTTGTACGGTCAAAACAAGTGAATTTTGGGCTCCTGAGCGCCACTTTTTGAAATTCCAAAACTCACCCCTAAATAAGAAAACCAAAAACCAAAACCACCCCAAATTCTTAAAACTCAAAAATTCTTGCGCCATAGTTTTGGGCTAATTTTGGGCTCTTCAGGGATACCAAAAACATTATTTTTTGTACCTCACTACCCCCCAAAATGAAGGTTTCAAAATAAGGGTTGGTAAAGCTAGCACCCCCACTTCCAAAATATTCAAATTTTTTTGTACGGTCTGAATCAGTGAATTTTGGGCTCCCGTGCGCCACTTTTCGAAATTCCAAAACTCACCCCTAAATAAGAAAACCAAAAACCAAAACCACCTCAAATTCTCAAAACTCAAAAATTCTTGCACCATAGTTTTGGGCTAATTTTGGGCTCTTCAGGGATACCAAAAACATTATTTTTTGTACCTCACTACCCCCCAAAATGAAGGTTTCAAAATAAGGGTTGGTAAAGCTAGCACCCCCACTTCCAAAAAATTCAAATTTTTTTGTACGGTCTGAATCAGTGAATTTTGGGCTCCCGTGCGCCACTTTTCGAAATTCCAAAACTCACCCCTAAATAAGAAAACCAAAAACCAAAACCACCTCAAATTCTCAAAACTCAAAAATTCTTGCACCATAGTTTTGGGCTAATTTTGGGCTCTTCAGGGATACCAAAAACATTATTTTTTGTACCCCACTACACCCCGAAATGAAGGTTTCAAAATAAGGGTTGGTAAAGCTAGCACCCCCACTTCCAAAAAACTCAAATTTTTTTGTACGGTCGAAATCAGTGAATTTTGGGCTCCCAAGCGCCACTTTTTGAAATTCCGAAACTCACCCCTAAATAAGAAAACCAAAAACCAAAACCACCCCAAATTCTCAAAACTCAAAAATTCTTGCGCCATAATTTTAGGGTAATTTTGGGCTCTTCATTACCACCAAAAACATTATTTTTGATACCCTAAAACCTCCCAATTTAAGATTACAAAATAGGGGGAGGTTAAGTTACTACCCCGACTTACTCAAAATTCAAACTTTTTTGCGTGATCTAAACAATTGAATTCTGGTTTTTCTATGGGCCGCTACTCAAATTTTTGAAACTCATCCCTAACTACGAGAGAGAGAAATGAGAACCACCCGAATATTTCATAACGAAAAAAATCATGCGCCATAATTTGGAGTCTTTAATGACACCGAAATCAATTTTGTTCACCCACATTACGAGTACAAACACCCAAATTCAACTTAACAAAAAAGGGGATTGAAAAGCTCCACATGCTCAGAACTAGAAGATCAGAAGAAATCACACACACACACACACACACACACACACACACACACACACACACACACGATATTACGGTTCAAAGAAATTAGAGCCACAATTCCATCCATTATAAGCAATTGCAAAATTTTAGTTAATGAAAGATTTAATATAGATAATTTATCACATATTTTTTCATTTCTTTAATATTTAAATTGTTATAAAACCTAAACTACAAGACATTCTCTTCCAGGAATCGAATAATCTCTAAATTACATACACGTAAGTTCCACAAACTCCAAAACGTGCATACGATATTACAAACTTTCGAGCACTCTTCCATTGTTCAGAAATAAACACAAAAATAATGAACGTATACGAACAAGACATTTTTTGACAATTGTCCACATAATTCTAAATCACACGCGTTACTCAAAATTTTGGGCTAGTACAGTATTGATTAAAAAAATTAAAATTAATAAAAATAATCCCACAATTTACCAAATCTTTTTTCTTATTTTGTAATAAAACCTAAATTACACGACGTTCTATTCCAGTAATCAAATATATTCTAAAACACTTACAATGGAGTTTGAAAATGCTCAAAAATAATTTTGGGCTTCTCTCCTTTTCTTCCCAAAAACTCGATGATTCTCGTGCCTACGATATTTCGACCTTATGAGTTATTTCACATTACCTAGTAATAAACTGATAAATAATTAACGTATACGAACAAGACATTTTTTCACAATTGTCTGCATAATGGTTAATGAAACGAGACACACAAATAAATTTGCGCTAGGGTAGTAGGTATTAAAAAAATTATAAACTCATCAAAGTTATCCCAAACTCTTTCCATTCACCATTCCTACAATGTTATAAAACCTAAACTACACGACATTCTCCTGCAGTAATTAAATATTGTCTAAAACACATACGAGAGAGTTAGACCATGTTCGAAAATAATTTTGGGCTTCTCTGCTTTCCATCCAAAAAATTGAAATCTCGTGTCTACGATATTTGGAGTTTTTTCACATTACACACTAATAAACAGAAAAATAATGAACGTATTCGAACAAGACATTTTTCCACAATTGTCTGCATAATGGTTAATGAAACGAGACACTGAAATAATTTTGGGCTAGTCTAGTACGCATTAAAATAATTAGAAATTATTAAATTTAGCCCAAACATTTTCCGATCACTTTTTTTAAATTGTTATAAAACCTAAACTACACAACATTCTCTTCCAGTAATTAAATATTGTCTAATACACATACAAGGGAGATTGACAATGTTGAAAAATAATTTTGGGCTTCACTCCTTTCTTTCCAAAAAATCTATAAATCTCGTGTCTACGATATTTCGACCCTATGAGTTATTTCACATAACCCAGTAATAAACTGATAAATAACGAACGTATTCAAACAAGACATTTTTAGACAATTGTTTGCATAATGGTTAATGAAACGAGACACTCAAATAATTTTTGGCTAGTCTAGTACGTAATAAAAAAATTATAAACTAATAAAAGTTATCCCAAACTTTTTCCGATCACTTTTTTTTACATTGTTATAAAACCTAAACTACACAACATTCTCTTCCAGTAATTAAATTATGTTTAATACACATACCAGGGAGATTGAAAATGTTCAAAAATAATTTTGGGCTTCTCTTCTTTCTTTCCAAAAAATCTATAAATCTCGTGCCTATGATATTTCGACCCTATGATTTATTTCACATAACCCAGTAATAAACTGAAAAATAATGAACGTACACAAAGAAGACATTTTTTTCACAATTCTCCACATAATGGGTAATTAAACGAGATACTCAAATAATTTTGGGCTAGTCTAATACGTATTAAAAAAATTATAAACTAATAAAAGTTATGCCAAACTTTTCCCGATCACTTTTTTTTACATTGTCATAAAACCTAAACTACACAACATTCTCTTCCAGTAATGAAATATTGCCTAAAACACATTCATGGGAGTTCGACAATGTTCGAAAATAATTTTGGGCTTCTGTTCTTTCCTTCCAAAAAAATTTGGGCTAGACTAATACGTATTAAAATAATTATAATTATTATTGAAAATTATAATTATATATATATAATTATATATATATATATAATTATATATAATTATATATAATTATTATATTATTAAAATTAATTATAATTAAAAAAATATATAAAATATATTACACCACCGCCGCCGCAATAAACCTCAGTCGTTTCCTTCAGTGAATATCTTACGTGGTTTTGGAGTATTAAGTGAGATACAGAATTTACAAACTTTATTTTCATTGTAGTGTAAAATGATGAAAACGTAGTTGTACCCTTATAATTCTTAGACTCTTTGGATAAAAGTGTATACTCATACTAAAGCGTCAATAATTCGGTCTATAAAATCCATACCGTCTATCGACGGTATGGATTTTATTGTCTGAACCCGATTGCGGCGAAAACAAATCGCGTAAATTTAATACTGTAAGTATACACATAGTTGTTTAAAGGGTTGTCACGACTTCATATTTATTTTAACTATTGATTACAGAAAATTATAATTATTTAACTATCAAACTAAATTATAAATGTCTTTAGTAGTTATTTTCGGTTGAAGACGATATCAATCCCATTTATGTTTCCAGTTAATTTGATAATACGGAAAAGTATATGGTTGCTACATTCTACTGTAGTACTCGCATAATTCTCCGATAGAGCTCACAAGGTAGAAGGGGGTTACAGACGGTCTGCGCTTCGCTTCCAGGGAGCCTAGACAAAATGTGCAACTGACCCTTACCGTTCACACCCCCGGAGCCTCTGCTGGGAGGACCCTGTTGGGTCACTAATATTTATGATCTGTTATTCGTCAATGTGTTCCCTAGTTGCAACATCTGTGGTCGAGGCCCGACCGTTTCGGCACTTCCTTTCTACTCGCCGGCTCTTTTATGACAGTACCTGGAACGAGGCCCAAGCTGTCCTGCGCTTCCTTGCGGCGTCGCGGGCAGTGCGAAGACTAGTGTCAGAATAGCATGTACTTTCCTAGTGGCTATGTATTACTGTATAAAGAGGAAAATTTAAGTAAAACATTCACAAAAATAATCCAGAGGTTTTGTAAAAGAAATTCAATTTTTATGTAATAGTATTAATTATTAAAAAGGCCTAAATATTTAAATTAACTCACACGTTTTTATAGTTACAGCATGTCTCCATAAATTCTTCTTTTTGTCAATTTGAATATCTGAGATATGTAGTTGAGTTTTAAAAGGGTCGGTAAACTGGCTTGAAAGTATGAGGCGAAACATACAGTTAAAAAACTTAATATTGTTTACATATACTCACACACGTACGTACAAGGAGACACTGTGTTGCAACATAATATTTCAATGAATTTCGAGTGTACATTAACTACTGATGTCAATTTTCTAAAACTCTCAAAAGACTATTAATAATAGATACAGTAAATCATATATGACAAATATTTTTGTTGAATTAAAAGAATTAACAAAGAAGTCTTTCATCAATCTTCACAAAAGAAAAGCTTTGCATATTAAAGTGAAAGAAATAACAGTTTAATAATAAGAAATTAAAATAGGCATTGTCACCAAATCAGAAAAACATTACATATAATGTTCCATACTGTTTATTAAGTAAAATTGTTTAAACAGAGAGAAGAGAATAAAGAGAAGAAAGAAACAAGAGAATAACATCGCTTAAGTGTTACACAGTTATAGTATACTTAATAATAAAATATATGATTATCAAAATTGAGTCTAAAATCTTAGTGCTTAGTAAAGTTGAGAAATTCATTCAAGGTGAAAATCATTTGCAACCAACAGACGGTTTTGGTTTAACATTCTTTACGGTGGTGGAGACGTGCTTGGAGTTCTTAGCGTGCGCAAACAGCCGCCACTTTAAATGGTTGTACCTTAAATAAAACTTCGGTACAATTAAATTTCTGTTGGAACAATCCGGTACAAAACCAGGTAAAAACGAATAGTAATGGTTTCACATATTTCAAGGGGTATGGTGACGCGCTTGGTGGTATTTCTATTATTAGCCGTTCGACGCCACATTTAAATAGCTCTATCTTAATTACCATCCTTTGTACAAAAACAATTTGGGCAAAACAATCCGGTACATACCAGGTACAACAGAATGGTAATGTTTTAACATTTTTTACAGGGTATGGTGACGCGCTTGATCGTATGGCTATCGTGGGTTGCCCGCCGCCACCTAAAAATGAGGGTTTCTTATGTAATAATTTTTGGTACTGCAGAACATATTTTAGTTAACTGCTGAATAATCAAAAAGGGCTCGAAAGGTCGATTGATCGTCCGCACGAGAATCTTCAATCTTTTCGAAGGAAAGGAGAGAAGACGAAAATTAATTTTGAGCATGTCGACCACCCTTGTATGTGTTTTAAACAATGTTAGATTACTGGAAGAGACAGTCGTATAGTTTAGGTTTAATGGCAGTGTACAGAATCGTGATCCGAAAAAGTATTGAATAATTGTTATACGTTTATAATTTTTTCAAAAAGTACTAGAGTAGCCCAAAATTATTTGAAAGTCTCGTTTTATTACCCATTTCATAGGCTATTGTCAGAAAAAGTCCTGTTTCTACACGTTTTATTTTATTGAATTTTTCTGGGTAATGTGAAAGTGCTCGAAAGGTCGAAAAATCGTACGCACGAAAAGTATCGATTTTTTGGAAGGAAAATAGAGAAGCCCAAAATTATTTTTTAACAATTTCGACCACCCTTGTATGAGTTTTAGACAATGTTCGATTACTAGAAGAGACAGTCCTGTAGTTTAGGTTTAATTGTAGTGTAAAGAATGATGATCCGAAAAAGTATGAGATAATTGTTATTGGTTTATAATTTTTTCAAAAAGTACTAGACTAGCCCAAAAATATTTGAATGTCTCGTTTTATTACGCTATCTATAGGCTATTGTCAGAAAAAGTCCTGTTTCTATACGTTCATTATTATTGATTTTTTCCTGGGTATTGTGAATGTGCTCGTAAGGTCGAAATATCGTACGCACGAGAACTATCGATTTTTTGGAAGAAATGAACAGAAGCCCAAAATTATTTTCGAACATTGTCGAACTCCCATGAATGTGTTTTAGGCAATATTTCATTACTGGAAGAGAATGTTGTGTAGTTTAGGTTTTATGACAATGTAAAAAAAAGTGATCGGAAAAAGTTTGGCATAACTTTTATTAGTTTATAATTTTTTTAATACGTATTAGACTAGCCCAAAATTATTTGAGTGTCTCGTTTCATTAACCATTATGCAAACAATTGTCTAAAAATGTCTTGTTTGAATACGTTCGTTATTTTTCAGTTTATTACTGGGTTATGTGAAATAACTCATAGGGTCGAAATATCGTAGACACGAGATTTATAGATTTTTTGGAAAGAAAGGAGAGAAGCCCAAAATTATTTTTCAACATTGTCAATCTTCCTTGTATGTGTTTTAGACAATATTAAATTACTGGAAGAGAATGTCATATAGTTTAGGTTTTATAACAATGTAAAAAATATTGAACGGAAAGAGTTTGGGCTAACATTTATTAGTTTATAATTTTTTGAATACGTACTAGACTAGCCCAAAATTATTTGAGTATCTCGGTTCATTAATCGTTATGTGGACAATTGTGGAAAAATGTCTTGTTTGAATACGTTCGTTATTTATCAGTTTATTACTGGGTTATGTGAAATAACTCATAGGGTCGAAATATCGTAGACACGAGATTTATAGATTTTTTGGAAAGAAAGGAGAGAAGCCCAAAATTATTTTTCAACATTGTCAATCTCCCTTGTATGTGTATTAGACAATATTTAATTACTGGAAGAGAATGTCTTGTAGTTTAGGTTTTATAACAATGTAAAAAATATTGAACGGAAAGAGTTTGGGCTAACATTTATTAGTTTATAATTTTTTGAATACGTACTAGACTAGCCCAAAATTATTTGAGTATCTCGGTTTATTAATCGTTATGTGGACAATTGTGGAAAAATGTCTTGTTTGTATACGTTCATTATTTTTCAGTTTATAATGGGTTATGTGAAATAACTCATAAGATCGAAATATCGTAGGCACGAGAACTATCAATTTTTTGGAAAGAAAAGAGAGAAGCCCAAAATTATATTTGAACATTGTCAATCTCCCTTGCATGTGTTTTAGGCAATATTCAATTACTGGAAGCGAATGTCGTGTAGTTTAGGTCTTATATCAATGTAAAAAATATTGAACGGAAAGAGTTTGGGCTAACATTTATTAGTTTATAATTTTTTCAATACAAACTAGAATAGACCAAAATTATTTGAGTATCTCGGTTCATTAATCGTTTTGTGGACAATTGTGGAAAAATGTCTTGTTTGAATACGTTCGTTATTTTTCAGTTTATTACTGGGTTATGTGAAATAACTCATAGGGTCGAAATATCGTAGACACGAGATTTATAGATTTTTTGGAAAGAAAGGAGTGAAGCCCAAAATTATTTTTCAACATTGTCAATCTCCCTTGTATGTGTATTAGACAATATTTAATTACTGGAAGAGAATGTTGTGTAGTTTAGGTTTTATAACAATTTAAAAAAAGTGATCGGAAAATGTTTGGGCTAAATTTAATAATTTCTAATTATTTTAATGCGTACTAGACTAGCCCAAAATTATTTGAGTGTCTCGTTTCATTAACCATTATGCAAACAATTGTCTAAAAATGTCTTGTTTGAATACGTTCGTTATTTTTCAGTTTATTACTGGGTTATGTGAAATAACTCATAGGGTCGAAATATCGTAGACACGAGATTTATAGATTTTTTGGAAAGAAAGGAGAGAAGCCCAAAATTATTTTTCAACATTGTCAATCTTCCTTGTATGTGTTTTAGACAATATTAAATTACTGGAAGAGAATGTCATATAGTTTAGGTTTTATAACAATGTAAAAAATATTGAACGGAAAGAGTTTGGGCTAACATTTATTAGTTTATAATTTTTTGAATACGTACTAGACTAGCCCAAAATTATTTGAGTATCTCGTTCATTAATCGTTATGTGGACAATTGTGGAAAAATGTCTTGTTTGAATACGTTCGTTATTTTTCAGTTTATTACTGGGTTATGTGAAATAACTCATAGGGTCGAAATATCGTAGACACGAGATTTATAGATTTTTTGGAAAGAAAGGAGAGAAGCCCAAAATTATTTTTCAACATTGTCAATCTCCCTTGTATGTGTATTAGACAATATTTAATTACTGGAAGAGAATGTCATGTAGTTTAGGTTTTATAACAATGTAAAAAATATTGAACGGAAAGAGTTTGGGCTAACATTTATTAGTTTATAATTTTTTGAATACGTACTAGACTAGCCCAAAATTATTTGAGTATCTCGGTTTATTAATCGTTATGTGGACAATTGTGGAAAAATGTCTTGTTTGTATACGTTCATTATTTTTCAGTTTATAATGGGTTATGTGAAATAACTCATAAGATCGAAATATCGTAGGCACGAGAACTATCAATTTTTTGGAAAGAAAAGAGAGAAGCCCAAAATTATTTTTGAACATTGTCAATCTCCCTTGCATGTGTTTTAGGCAATATTCAATTACTGGAAGCGAATGTCGTGTAGTTTAGGTCTTATATCAATGTAAAAAATATTGAACGGAAAGAGTTTGGGCTAACATTTATTAGTTTATAATTTTTTCAATACAAACTAGAATAGACAAAAATTATTTGAGTATCTGGGTTCATTAATCGTTTTGTGGACAATTGTGGAAAAATGTCTTGTTTGAATACGTTCGTTATTTTTCAGTTTATTACCGGGTTATGTGAAATAACTCATAGGGTCGAAATATCGTTGACACGAGATTTATAGATTTTTTGGAAAGAAAGGAGTGAAGCCCAAAATTATTTTTCAACATTGTCAATCTCCCTTGTATGTGTATTAGACAATATTTAATTACTGGAAGAGAATGTTGTGTAGTTTAGGTTTTATAACAATTTAAAAAAAGTGATCGGAAAATGTTTGGGCTAAATTTAATAATTTCTAATTATTTTAATGCGTACTAGACTAGCCCAAAATTATTTGAGTGTCTCGTTTCATTAACCATTATGCAAACAATTGTCTAAAAATGTCTTGTTTGAATACGTTCGTTATTTTTCAGTTTATTACTGGGTTATGTGAAATAACTCATAGGGTCGAAATATCGTAGACACGAGATTTATAGATTTTTTGGAAAGAAAGGAGAGAGGCCCAAAATTATTTTTCAACATTGTCAATCTCCCTTGTATGTGTATTAGACAATATTTAATTACTGAATGAGAATGTCATGTAGTTTAGGTTTTATAACAATGTAAAAAATATTGAACGAAAAGAGTTTGGGCAAACATTTATTAGTTTATAATTTTTTGAATACGTACTAGACTAGCCCAAAATTATTTGAGTATCTCGGTTCATTAATCGTTATGTGGACAATTGTGGAAAAATGTCTTGTTTGAATACGTTCATTATTTATCAGTTTATTACTGGGTTATGTGAAATAACTCATAGGGTCGAAATATCGTAGACACGAGATTTATAGATTTTTTGGAAAGAAAGGAGAGAAGCCAAAAATTATTTTTCAACATTGTCAATCTCCCTTGTATGTGTATTAGACAATATTTAATTACTGGAAGAGAATGTTGTGTAGTTTAGGTTTTATAACAATGTAAAAAATATTGAACGGAAAGAGTTTGGGCTAACATTTATTAGTTTATAATTTTTTGAATACGTACTAGACTAGCCCAAAATTATTTGAGTGTCTCGCTTCATTAACCATTATGCAGACAATGGTAGAAAAATGTCTTGTTTGAATACGTTCGTTATTTTTCAGTTTATTACTGGGTTATGTGAAATAACTCATAGGGTCGAAATATCGTAGACACGAGATTTATAGATTTTTTGGAAAGAAAGGAGAGAAGCCCAAAATTATTTCGGAACATTGTCAATCTCCCTTGCATGTGTATAAGACAATATTTAATTACTGAATGAGAATGTCATGTAGTTTAGGTTTTATAACAATGTAAAAAATATTGAACGGAAAGAGTTTGGGCTAACATTTATAAGTTTATAATTTTTTGAATACGTATTAGACTAGCCCAAAATTATTTGAGTGTCTCGTTTCATAAATCATTATGCAGACAATTGTCTAAAAATGTCTTGTTTGAATACGTTCGTTATTTATCAGTTTATTACTGGGTTATGTGAAATAACTCATAGGGTCGAAATATCGTAGACACGAGATTTATAGATTTTTTGGAAAGAAAGAAGAGAAGCCCAAAATTATTTCGGAACATTGTCAATCTCCCTTGTATGTGTATTAGACAATATTTAATTACTGGAAAAGAATGTTGTGTAGTTTAGGTTTTATAACAATGTAAAAAAAAGTGATCGGAAAAAGTTTGGGATAACTTTTATTAGTTTATAATTTTTTTATTACGTACTAGACTAGCCCAAAATTATTTGAGTGTCTCGTTTCATTAATCATTATGCAGACAATTGTGAAAAAATGTCTTGTTTGAATACATTCGTTATTTTTCAGTTTATTACTGGGTTATGTGAAATAACTCATAGGGTCGAAATGTCGTAGACACGAGATTTATAGATTTTTTGGAAAGAAAGCAGAGAAGCCCAAAATCATTTTTCAACATTGTCAATCTCCCTTGTATGTGTATTAGACAATATTTAATTACTGGAAAAGAATGTGGTGGAGTTTAGGTTTTATAACAATGTAAAAAAAAGTGATCGGAAAAAGTTTGGGATAACTTTTATTAGTTAATAATTTTTTAAATACTTACTAGACTAGCCCAAAATTATTTGAGTGTCTCGTTTCATTAACCATTATGCAGACAATTGTGAAAAAATGTCTTGTTTGAATACGTTCGTTATTTTTCAGTTTATTACTGGGTTATGTGAAATAACTCATAGGGTCGAAATGTCGTAGACACGAGATTTATAGATTTTTTGGAAAGAAAGGAGAGAAGCCCAAAATTATTTTTCAACATTGTCAATCTCCCTTGTATGTGTTTTAGACAATATTTAATTACTGGAAGAGAATGTCTTGTAGTTTAGGTTTTATAACAATGTAAAAAATATTGAACGGAAAGAGTTTGGGCTAACTTTTATTAGTTTATAATTTTTTGAATACGTACATGACTAGCCCAAAATTATTTGAGTATCTCGGTTCATTAATTGTTATATGTACAATTGTGGAAAAATGTCTTGTTTGTATACGTTCATTATTTTTCAGTTTATAATGGGTTATGTGAAATAGCTCATAAGATCGAAATATCGTAGGCACGAGAACTATCAATTTTTTGGAAATAAAAGAGAGAAGCCCAAAATTATTTTTCAACATTGTCAATCTCCATTGTATGTGTTTTAGACAATATGTAATTACTGGAAGAGAATGTCTTGTAGTTTAGGTTGTATAACAATGTAAAAAATGTTGAACGGAAAGAGTTTGGGCTAACTTTTATTAGTTTATAATTTTTTGAAAACAAACTAGAATAGCCCAAAATTATTTGAGTATCTCGGTTCATTAATCGTTATGTGGACAATTGTGGAAAAATGTCTTCTTTGTATACGTTCATTATTTTTCAGTTTATAATGGGTTATGTGAAATAACTCATAAGATCGAAATATCGTAGGCACGAGAACTATCAATTTTTTGGAAATAAAAGAGAGAAGCCCAAAATTATTTTTCAACATTGTCAATCTCCCTTGTATGTGTTTTAGTCAATATTTAATTACTGGAAGCGAATGTCGTGTAGTTTAGGTCTTATATCAATGTAAAAAATGTTGAACGGAAAGAGTTTGGGCTAACTTTTATTAGTTTATAATTTTTTGAATACGTACTAGACTAGCCCAAAATTATTTGAGTATCTCGGTTCATTAATCGTTATGTGGACAATTGTGGAAAAATGTCTTGTTTGAATACGTTCGTTATTTTTCAGTTTATTACTGGGTTATGTGAAAAAACTCATAGGGTCGAAATATCGTAGACACGAAATTTATAGATTTTTTTGGAAAGAAAGAAGAGAAGCCCAAAATTATTTCGGAACATTGTCTATCTCCCTTGTATGTGTATTAGACAATATTTAATTACTGGAAGAGAATGTCTTGTAGTTTAGGTTTTATAACAATGTAAAAAATATTGAACGGAAAGAGTTTGGGCTAACATTTATTAGTTTATAATTTTTTGAATACGTACTAGACTAGCCCAAAATTATTTGAGTATCTCGGTTTATTAATCGTTATGTGAACAATTGTGGAAAAATGTCTTGTTTGTATACGTTCATTATTTTTCAGTTTATAATGGGTTATGTGAAATAACTCATAAGATCGAAATATCGTAGGCACGAGAACTATCAATTTTTTGGAAAGAAAAGAGAGAAGCCCAAAATTATTTTTGAACATTGTCAATCGCCCTTGCATGTGTTTTAGGCAATATTCAATTACTGGAAGCGAATGTCGTGTAGTTTAGGTCTTATATCAATGTAAAAAATATTGAACGGAAAGTGTTTGGGCTAACATTTATTAGTTTATAATTTTTGCAATACAAACTAGAATAGACCAAAATTATTTGAGTATCTCGGTTCATTAATCGTTATGTGGACAATTGTGGAAGAATGTCTTGTTTGAATACGTTCGTTATTTTTCAGTTTATTACTGGGTTATGTGAAATAACTCATAGGGTCGAAATATCGTAGACACGAGATTTATAAATTTTTTTTAAAAGAAAGGAGTGAAGCCCAAAATTATTTTTCAACATTGTCAATCTCCCTTGTACGTGTGTTAGACAATATTTAATTACTGGAAGAGAATGTTGTGTAGTTTAGGTTTTATAACAATTTAAAAAAAGTGATCGGAAAATGTTTGGGCTAAATTTAATAATTTCTAATTATTTTAATACGTACTAGACTAGCCCAAAATTATTTCAGTGTCTCGTTTCATTAACCATTATGCAGACAATTGTGGAAAAATGTCTTGTTCGAATACGTTCATTATTTTTCTGTTTATTGGTGTGTAATGTGAAAAAACTCCAAATATCGTAGACACGAGATTTCGATTTTTTGGATGGAAAGTAGAGAAGCCCAAAATTATTTTCGAACATGGTCTAACTCTCTCGTATGTGTTTTAGACAATATTTAATTACTGCAGGAGAATGTCGTGTAGTTTAGGTTTTATAACATTGTAGGAATGGTGAATGGAAAGAGTTTGGGATAACTTTTATGAGTTTATAATTTTTTTAATACCTACTACCATAGCGCAAATTTATTTGTGTGTCTCGTTTCATTAACCATTATGCAGACAATTGTGAAAAAATGTCTTGTTCGTATACGTTAATTATTTATAAGTTTATTACTAGGTAATGTGAAATAACTCATAAGGTCGAAATATCGTAGGCACGAGAATCATCGAGTTTTTGGGAAGAAAAGGAGAGAAGCTCAAAATTATTTTTGAGCATTTTCAAACTCCATTGTAAGTGTTTTAGAATATATTTGATTACTGGAATAGAACGTCGTGTCATTTAGGTTTTATTACAAAATAAGAAAAAAAGATTTGGTAAATTGTGGGATTATTTTTATTAATTTTAATTTTTTTAATCAATATTGTACTAGCCCAAAATTATTTGAGTAACGCGTGTGATTTAGAATTATGTGGACAATTGTCAAAAAATGTCTTGTTCGTATACGTTCATTATTTTTGTGTTTATTTCTGAACAATGGAAGAGTGCTCGAAAGTTTGTAATATCGTATGCACGTTTTGGAGTTGGTGGAACTTACGTGTATGTAATTTAGAGATTATTTGATTCCTGGAAGAGAATGTCTGGTAGTTTAGGTTTTATAACAATTTAAATATTAAAGAAATGAAAAAATATATGATAAATTATCTATATTAAATCTTTCATTAACTAAAATTTTGCAATTGCTTATAATGGATGGAATTGTGGCTCTAATTTCTTTGAACCGTAATATCGTGTGTGTGTGTGTGATTTCTTCTGATCTTCTAGTTCTGAGCATGTGGAGCTTTTCAATCCTCTTTTTTGCTAAGTTGAATTTGGGTGTTTGTACTCGTAATGTGGGTGAACAAAATTGATTTCGGTGTCATTAAAGACTCCAAATTATGGCGCATGATTTTTTTAGTTATGAAATATTCGGGTGGTTCTCATTTCTCTCTCTCGTAGTTAGGGATGAGTTTCAAAAATTTGAGTAGCGGCCCATAGAAAAACCAGAATTCAATTGTTTAGATCACGCAAAAAGTTTGAATTTTGAGTAAGTCGGGGTAGTAACTTAACCTCCCCCTATTTTGTAATCTTAAATTGGGAGGTTTTAGGGTATCAAAAATAATGTTTTTGGTGGTAATGAAGAGCCCAAAATTACCCTAAAATTATGGCGCAAGAATTTTTGAGTTTTGAGAATTTGGGGTGGTTTTGGTTTTTGGTTTTCTTATTTAGGGGTGAGTTTCGGAATTTCAAAAAGTGGCGCTTGGGAGCCCAAAATTCACTGATTTCGACCGTACAAAAAAATTTGAGTTTTTTGGAAGTGGGGGTGCTAGCTTTACCAACCCTTATTTTGAAACCTTCATTTCGGGGTGTAGTGGGGTACAAAAAATAATGTTTTTGGTATCCCTGAAGAGCCCAAAATTAGCCCAAAACTATGGTGCAAGAATTTTTGAGTTCTGAGAATTTGAGGTGGTTTTGGTTTTTGGTTTTCTTATTTAGGGGTGAGTTTTGGAATTTCGAAAAGTGGCGCACGGGAGCCCAAAATTCACTGATTCAGACCGTACAAAAAAATTTGAATTTTTTGGAAGTGGGGGTGCTAGCTTTACCAACCCTTATTTTGAAACCTTCATTTTGGGGTGTAGTGGGGTACAAAAAATAATGTTTTTGGTATCCCTGAAGAGCCCAAAATTAGCCCAAAACTATGGTGCAAGAATTTTTTAGTTTTGAGAATTTGAGGTGGTTTTGGTTTTTGGTTTTCTTATTTAGGGGTGAGTTTTGGAATTTCGAAAAGTGGCGCACGGGAGCCCAAAATTCACTGATTCAGACCGTACAAAAAAATTTGAATTTTTTGGAAGTGGGGGTGCTAGCTTTACCAACCCTTATTTTGAAACCTTCATTTTGGGGGGGAGTGAGGTACAAAAAATAATGTTTTTGGTATCCCTGAAGAGCCCAAAATTAGCCCAAAACTATGGTGCAAGAATTTTTGAGTTTTGAGAATTTGGGGTGGTTTTGGTTTTTGGTTTTCTTATTTAGGGGTGAGTTTTGGAATTTCGAAAAGTGGCGCACGGGAGCCCAAAATTCACTGATTCAGACCGTACAAAAAAATTTGAATTTTTTGGAAGTGGGGGTGCTAGCTTTACCAACCCTTATTTTGAAACCTTCATTTTGGGGGGTAGTGAGGTACAAAAAATAATGTTTTTGGTATCCCTGAAGAGCCCAAAATTAGCCCAAAACTATGGCGCAAGAATTTTTGAGTTTTAAGAATTTGGGGTGGTTTTGGTTTTTGGTTTTCTTATTTAGGGGTGAGTTTTGGAATTTCAAAAAGTGGCGCTCAGGAGCCCAAAATTCACTTGTTTTGACCGTACAAAAAGTTTTGAATTTTGAGGAAGTGGGAGTGCTAGCTTTACCAGCCTCATTTTGAAATTTTAATTTCGGGGTATTGGGAGGTAGCCCAAAATTTTTGAATGGGGGCTGAAATTAGCCCAAAATTAGCCCAAAATTATGGCGCAAAAATTTTTCAGTTTTTCGAAAGTGGGGGTGCTAGCTTTACCGACGTGCGGCGGCGCCCGGATTTGAAAGGCGGAGCGCAGCCGCGCGGCGCGGCGTCGCGACGCCGGACGCAGCCGCCCGCGATGTCGCCCGGCGTCTTTGAAGTGGGCGTTCCTCGGGCGCCGGACGTCCGGCCCCGCCCTCCGTCCCCCGCCGTCCGTCATCCGCCCTCCGCCCTCGGACCTCTCGTCCTGCAGCGACGGAGGACGGCGCTGCTCCTCGACGGGGTACTGGGCCGAAACTCGTTTCTGGCTGCGGCGCGTTTCTTTTAATGAGATGCAATTAAAGTAGGACCAGGATTAGATTACCGGGAGCGGTAGCTCTGTGCATCAACTGATGTCACTGCAGCGCCTCTAACCGGGAGGTCCTAGGTTCCCACTCCCAACGGCGGCAGGGTTTTCGACACTAGCTTTTCAGCTAGGTCGAATTCACTCGCTGCCTGGAGGAGAATTCTAGCGGCCGGCTGCTCCGATCGGTAGTTTTCCGTGGTTTCTCCGATCAACACTAGGCGAATGCTGGAGAAATACCCTAACAAACGGGCCACGGACCGCGCGCGATCTTTGCTTGCTCGTCCTTGTCCTAACTTCGCCCCTTACACACACACACACACACACACACACACACACACACACACACACACACACACACACACACACTTACACTAGCATACACTACACTACCCCATATTCTGGGAGACTGGTCGGGAGCTAATAATAAAATTTCTTAAAACATTCACTTTAAATAGCCCCTTTAATGAAAAATAAAGGTGACTACAACGTTCCGTGACCCAGTTGTGATCACATCAACAAGTAGAAACTAAAGAATCTTCAATAAATACATCTCTAACGAGTTCACAAATCAAATATGTGTAGTGACATGTCACCTACGTTCCATATTAAATTCAGTATTTAATGTAAATGTTTTATTAAATTTGATTATCTGTAATTCTATTGGGCTCTAATCCTTATTCTAAAATATTAAGACAATCATTGGAAGTAATATTTAATTTATTCAATAAAAGTAGTTAAAGTACATAACACTTATAAACAACTTGTTCATAACTGCGCCTTTTAGACAAAAAATTGAATTAATTCTGTACGTAATATGAACTGAAAATAATTTAATAATGTTGAATCTTACCAATACCCGTTTCACCCCTCTCGCCCAACCTCCTCCTGTGACACAGCCCTTTGCTCCATCCCGCCGGATAACACCATTCTTCCTGCTCGTATACCACAGCTCTGCCCACACTTTGCTCCTCGCTCGGCCCCAAATGACCATATACTGCATTGCTCTGCGCTTCTTAGATTGATTGATTGATTTTTTCGTGTTTCCGGGCGCGTCAACTGCTTCGGTCATTAGTCCCGTTAGTGTAGTGCATGTTTTTGCTCGGGAGATGGCGGTGATCTTCCCCCGCTGGGTGACGAGATCCGGCGCCGACCTGCCGTCGGCTAGTGGGGTTTCCCCCTAACCAGGACTCTCCCACCAGCGGGGCACTACCCCAGCCGGGACAAGCTCTAAGCTCCCGACCGATCTTTCGGAATAAGTGGTAGTGTAGTGCATGTTAGTGTAAGTGTGTGTGTAAGAAGAGAGGATAGGGCAAGGAAGAGGAAGGAAAGATCGCGCGCGGTCCGTGGCCCGTTTGTTAGGGCACTGCTCCGGCATTTGCCTGGCGTTGATCGGAGAAACCACGGAAAACTACCGATCAGAGCAGGCGGCCGCTAGAATTCTCCTCCAGACTGTGACTGATTTCGACCTAGCTGAAAAGCTAGTGTCGAAAATCCTGCCCCGTCAGGACTCGAACCTAGGACCTCCCGGTTAGAGCGCTTCTTAGAAGCATTACGAATTGAATGTGCATTTCAAACAATAATAATGGTTTGTAATCAAATGCTGCGTGATGACTTGTGGTGACGATACCGTTCCTTAGTTTTTCGGCCGTTGAAAAGTATTCTGGCAAAATTTGAATGAAATCGTGAGATACTTACTCGTATATTTGTAGCAAGGAGTATTAAAATGCTGTATTTACTAGTAATCGTATGTGTCAACGAATAAATGATTTAAAATAGGGTTAATACACAAAATTGTATATTACTACGCTACTTGTTGAACTAGAATACGATGTGTTGGGAGATATATTGTTTTCGATAAACTTTGTAATGGGTATTGAATATAAGAATCGAAATAAGAAGTTTCTCTTCTTAGAAATATTTTCTCGTCCTCCAATTTTAAATACATCTGAAAATGTTTTCCTCCTCATCCTCTCTCTTGCATTTCAGGGTATAAGTTCCGGAAAAATATGTCTTGCAATGTAACATCCGCTATTGAAACATACGGCAGAGGCCAGTGCGACAAGATCGTATCAAGTAGTATGCTCTTTAAACCATAACTGCGAGCACGATATAACGGAGACGTCCACAGTTTTGCAATGATAAAACCTGTGAGATGAGGCAATGTAAAACCTGTGTGCTCGGGATTAGAAATTTGATGGTGGACATGAAAAGTAGGCGCAAAAAGCCAGTCGATTGCCTTGATATTAAATTTTACTTTCTCGCTACTGAGTAGAGAGGAGGTTATGTAATGATGCGCAAAAAACAGCAAATTTTCAGCAGAAAAACTCTTATTACAGAGCCTTGGTAACAAAAGAGTGGATAAAGCCAGTTGCTAAATTTACAAAATAAAATCTTTAACCTGTGGTGTAGCCAGAATCCATGTTTTGTGGGGCATTCATACCGAAGAATCGAATGACAGCAAAACGTCTGTCCGTCCGTCTCTCCATCTTTAAACTACGCTAGCGGATAAACCGTTCATATGTAAGAATGAGCCACTCTACAGTTAATAATACAAAATTACAGTTAAATTAAGAACATAATGAAAGAAAAAACAAATAATTTTATTGAGATTTTAATAATGCAAATAAACTTTAACACATATTCCGCATGTGATGAATTTGTAATAATGCCTGCTCTCCAGTCTAACTACTTAAATATTTACATTTACTTAATTATAATATAGGTGTTTCGGCGGAAATGATAACTGACGTTTCATGTTACTTACGAAAGTGCAATAATCATATTAACTATCGGAAATATGCTACTCATTACAAATGTATTTTCACTGTCAATTTTTCTGAACTCTAAAGCCAAGATGATACAAAGAGAATCTTTGTGTCTCATTTACAAGAAAGGTGTAATAAATCAATAACTTTTATTTTCACAAAATGTCCGAAGTCACCTGCTACAACCGAATGCTTCAATTGTGAACGAATTGCAAAACAAAAGGGCAGACTTTAAAAACATTATTTAATAATTGAAATTTATTTACTGTTTATAAATACAATTTATATATAATTTAATAATTAAAAATATTTAAAATAATGCAGATCCGCTTTTTTCCGACGTCAATCTATCCCACAGTTACATCATTTCAAAGATTTGCTCTGACTTCCACGTCGTGAAGTTTTCTCCGCGTGGGCGAGCGTTGGCGCTGTGTGAGGGCCGGCGGGAGAGCGCAGCGGAGTGCGGATTCGGCCGCGGAAGCCCCCTCGTGGCCTCCCCAACTTCTTGGCTCCCCGCGCCCACCGCACCCCCACCCTACCTCCACTGCTACACGCACATCCGCAGTAGAACACCCCGCTCACCACTGCCACACCTACCGCACCCACCGCACTTCCGCTGCCTCCGGCCCCGCCTCCGCCCCCGTCCCCTTGACCCTGCCGGCGCCTTCCCACCCGTGCCCCGCCCCGCCCCGTCCCGTCACCGTCACGGTCCCAGGCTCCGCCCCTGCCTGTCCACCGCCAACACAACAACCACTATCTCCATCTCCGCCTCCACTTCCGCCTCCACCTCTACTGCCACCTTCGCCTTCCCCTCCCCCTCCCCCTCCCCCTCCACCGCCACATCCACCTCCACCTCCACCTCCACCTCCACCTCCACCTCCACTTCTGTCTTTGTGTCTGCCTCTACTGCCGCTCTCATCTCTACTGCTACTATAGACACCTCCAACATCACCACCGCTCTCGTCTCCGTCATCGCCTTCAGCACCGTCACCACCTCCACCACTGCAATCGCCCCTCTCCCCCTCTCACCGCCATGCCGTCCCCGCTTCCTGGGCCCCAGCGGCCGCCGCCGCCCCGCGCCTTATCGTGGTCCGGGGGTTCCCCTCGGCCGCCGGACAAAGGAGCTCGCGGTCGAGGACCGCCGCCGCCACCGCCGCGCGCGCAGCGGCCGCCTAGCGAAGCGTGCACGCAGATGGGCTGCCCCGCTACTGATATGTTTCCACATATAAAGGAGATGTGTTTTTAAAGCAAAGCGCCTCGTTGGGGACACACGCCTCCCGATACAAAAACTTCCAAATGTTTTCTTCGAGGGAAATAATAAATACAATCTGCTCTAGTTGTCATTATCAAATAAGTGTATTGACTAGCACTTATTTTCTTTATAATCCAATTGATTGATTCATTACTGATTTCCGGCACCTCGATTTCTAAGGTAATTAGTCTCCTAACCATAGGACATTTTTTTTGTCGCGAAATGTGTCAATGACCTTTTCCCCACTGGATGGCGAGATCCAAAGCCAACCTACCGACCTACTTTTTTTTTCTCTAGCCAGGATTCTCCCACTAGCGAGGCACCACCCGCGCCGGGACAAGCTTTCAACTCTCGACTGCTCCCGTCACGTGTGGTAGTGTAGTGCATGTAAGTGTGAGTGTGTAAGGGGAGAGGATAGGACAAGGAAGAGGAAGGGAAGGTCGCGCGTGGTCCGTGGCTCGCTTGTTAGGGTACTGCTCCGGCATTCGCCTGGTGTTGATCGAAGGAAAGAACAACAAAAAAAATGACAACGGAAAACTACTTATCAAAGTAACGGGTCGCTAGATTTCTCGTCCAGAGGGAGGCTGAATTCGACCTATCTATCTAGCTAGTGTACAAATTCTGCCACCATCCAAACTAGTGACATCAATTGATGCTCGAACTACCTTATTAGGATTGAATTAATTGTATAAGGATTTTTGTTCATATGTGCACCCAAACCTTCCAATCATTTCATTTTATTTTAAATTATAATAAAAGGAGTTTCGTAAATAAATGATCATATGTTCCTGGGATTCTAATACCGTAGTTTTTATGAATAAAATTTGTTCGACGAAAGAGGTTCATATCTTTATTTGTGGACGCATTACATTACTTCCAGTTATTAAATAATTGTAACTGTCCAATACTGAGGGACTAAATGTCTCCCAACTTCTTTCGTTAAAATAATGGATCTTATGCTGTGGTGCCACTGTGAAATTGATGGAATTAAAAGAAGATACTTCTAGCAAAATAATTTCAGCAGTTTATTAAGACCATGTTAAAAATATCCCAAATTTTGTAAAGTTTTCCTCAAAATTGAAAAAAAAAAAAATATTTTCAAACTCGCCGAGCTTTGAGTCGGGCAACATAGACTCTACTATTCTAGACTCTACTACGTTTAGTTCAGGTGCTAGCGTTGCTCACAGACGGATGGACTTTTTGAAAACTAAATTTTCTGGAACAGCAGATCCCGATATGTGTATTTACCTCGAAATCGATTTAACGTTTAACTACATAATGTTCTATATACTACGTATACTCCGTATCTACGTAGAATGTCAAAACGTTTCACAATGTTCACCAAATTATGCTTATGAAAAATGTTGAATGTAGCGTTCATTAGCTGAATACTGGGACAACTCGAAATGAACCAAATGCATTATGATAGATATTTCATAACATTTATATATTTATTTATTTATTAATTTATTTAATCAAAAACAGTCAAAAACTGTATGTGACGTACTGGGAGAAAATCACCTGCGCACGCTTTCTTGAGTTTCATAATGCCTTCTCAATAATTTAACTATTAATAGTTGAAAGATGAAAACAACAACAACAATAATAATAATAATAATAATAATAATAATAATAATAATAATAATAATAATAATAATAATAATAATAATAATAATAATAATAATAATAATAATGATAGAATTAAAAACGCGAGAGATTAACATTTCAAAAACTACATACTTTCGTTTCCAAATTATAGAATTGATTTTTCTGCATTGCTAACAAAATAGAAACTCACTCTAAGCTCTACTACCACTACAAGCAAAAGGAAAGCTCAATAAAACATGCGGATAGTGAAGCTACATTTAATTTTAAAATAATGATGATAATTTTAAAATAATGATGATAATTTTAAAATAATGATTAATAGGAATCTGATAATTCCTGTTTGCAATACTTTTTCAACTATTTGTCAGCATCAATACCTATAGTTCAATCACCTACAAGAACTTTAAACGTATTTATTTGAAAACTTCATTTTTTGAGAAGTCCCAGAATTACAGTAAATAAACGATATGATCAGTTTCATTCAAAACGTCAGTCTTCTTCATATTTTCAAAATGCGAACGAGTGTACACTAAACAATAAACATTAGAATGTCTATTAACAAATTTGAAATGTCTTAGGCAAATATTATAACTATTTTCGAAATAGGTCCCGTTCCGCGTGTGACAGTCTTAAAGAGACCGATAAATAAAAGAGTGAAACATTAAACCATTGTTCACGGGTTGTCTGTTGTTTTAAAGCTCTCCCCTTCACTACGTACTAATTTAATCACATTAAAAAATATTCTCAATCACATATTATTACGTTTCGACATTTGCTTTTTCCAAAACAACATTTTATTTTTTTATCAAAACATAAACAAATATGAAACTGAACAATTCACTACAGACATTAGGAACTGGCAAGTATGAAACATTGCTTATTCCAGTTTTTGTCACAAATTAATTCCTTTTATTACAAATGCCTTCAGCACAACATTCAACTATAATAAAAGATTTGCAATTACAGAAACAACAAAAGTTTCGCAAAAAGCTAAAAATATTTTTTTAAAATAAAAATGATTCTAAAATTGATGAAGAAAGTTTCAGGCATATTAATTGTTATTTAGATAATGTAAGATAAGGATTTAAAATTAAACCTAAAATGTTTCTTCATAGTTTCACAATGGTCATAACTTAAGTTTAATGACGATCAGATAAGACGCAACACAATGAATCGCTAAAAAGAATCTTTAAATGTTAATATTTATGACATATTTTACAATAATTTTTGTCATATTTATCTTCACAGTCTAAACTATTTGATTAAAACTTTAACTCAATTATATGTTTCAATTTCATTTCAATTTCAGAATTTTGGACACTACAAAACATAAATGTGCAAACCTGACGTTTTTAAGAGCGGACACTATCTATGAGCGTCCTAGACAATAAAATAGCGAAACTTTCGGCAAATAGGCGAAAGCCTGAAGATGAGCCGATAGCTAGTGCATAATTACACACACACACACACACACACACACACACACACACACACACACACACACACACACACACACACACACACACATATATATATATATATATATATATATATATATATATATATATATATATAATCTATAAAGACGTTTTCACCGTAAAGTGTTCTCTTCTCAATAAACGAATAATAAATCTTCCAGTACTTCATAAACATACTCAAATTATTTTTTCCATAAATAATATTTTAACGAGTATTAAATATTTACTTAATCATGTAATTTAATAATGTACACGGTTGGAAGTTTGAATTTGAAGATAGTTTCTCGTCAAAATGTACTTCGAATAAGGTTGATAACGATAAAAAGATTGTTACCAATAGATGCACATCAAAATGTAAATATTTCAAATACAACTCAAATAAACATTTTTCGATATGTGTAAAGACTAAAATATTACATTCTTAACAGGTGTCAAAATTTCAATAAAAACAAGTAATTTAAAATTTCCAAAATGTTGAAGAATAAAATTGCAATTGCAAAACAAATGTGCAGTGTAAGAAGTCAGAATATGGAATCACAATTCTGGAGTTTCAATAAATAGCAAAAAAATATTCTTTGAAAACAAACGAGTGTATTACAAGAAATTCTCAAAACCGAGGAACAGATGGCATCTCTAATTTAAGCCAAGTGAGCGTCCATCTCAGAAATTTGATAATAAATATATATTTTATGAAAACATATGTATTTTAAAGATATGTGTTTTGTTAGTTTCATGAGGTCGTAAGAAGAGTAATATTGACCTCTCCATTATTGTTATAGTTTCTGAAAACATAATGAATAGTCCATCAGCAAGTCGGCAGAGATCGAAGGAAGTCTGTAGAAACAGTAATGGCGCGATGTTAGGAAAGCACTTCAAGAACTAACTTTTCCTTCTTCTGAAGAGAAGGTGAATATTTCCTAAAGCAACATTAAAGAGTTATAATGAATCTCCTCTTTAAGTAAAGATCTATAGAAATTTTCAACTTCGCCTTGAGCATAGTTTGAGTGGAAAACATGAGCGTTTCGCAATATATCTTGAAAATTGTTTCCTCGACGTAGAAACTTAGCTCATATTTCTTAATTAAACACTTCTTGTGGAGTATTTCGAAACAATTGCCTTTTCAGGTAAAAAATTAATTATTCAAAATATTTAAGTAATTCACAAATGTTCCAAAAATATTATCTCCTTTTTTCAAATATTAGCAATTTTTTCTAAATCTGTTTTCGGGTTGTATTTCCTCGTAAACTTTAGGGTTTACTTTTAATTTTAATTGAGAGTTAATATTTATTCATTCCGTAAATATTTATAGAAATGCAGTGTCTTTAATATTGACAATGACCATTTTAGCGTAAAGTGAATTTCAGTTCCCAGATATTCAAATAACTGTTTCAAAATATGTATTCGTCATTTAGTTAATATCCAAATATTTGTTAATTCAAAAGCTTTTTTACCATTTTAATATAAAGCAACTTTCCGAATGAGTTTCTCTCTTCATCAGAGGAATGCAAAGCGCCAGGAAATTCTGTGCGCAGATGCCTTGCTGGTGAGGTGAGGTAAGGTGAGATGAAGTGAGGTGAGGGTGCAAGCACCATAAGTTATGTTGGTAGCATGAGCTGCAGCTTGTAACAAAAGAAAAGGTAAGTGGCGCACTCATCACAATAATAACATGCTGGAAGTGTTGTCCCCTTCACTTGTTTCCCAATGATCTGGTTGCTACCAATTTAAATTCATTTTTTAATAAGAGATCCATTGGTTCGGTGTAGAGAAACTTTCCTAATGCACGGTATATCTCATATTCTATTGCTACCTTTTATGATTCTCCCAATGCCTTGTGCAATCATCCGTTTCCCTTACTCGGACTAAATTTTGTTGTCAAACACAAACGATAAAAAAATGAAAATGGGGACATTACGTTGATCGCACCGCGCACACGTGTGGGCGGTAACAGATCGGAGCGGAGGGGTTGCCCACGCGCGGCGGACGGCTGTTCCCTGCAAGAGAGCACAAACGAGCAGGGATTTTGTCCTTGCAAGGCACATATGAAAGCAATTGTAGCAGTATGATTATGTAATTTCCCATTTGCATGTGAGTCCGGACAGACTGTTCGTGGTCTCTGGTTTAGTTGGTTATTTTAGGTAGAGTTAAGAATAAATAGACTGAGAATTTGGTACCAGGAATCAATATTGTTTATTTATTATATCAATTAATTCTCAATGGTGAATTTATATTTGAGAGGATTTTGGCCTTTCAAAGGACTTCTTACGTGTCACAAAGTGTTTCAAAGGACTTCTTACGTTTGTAAGATCACGAAAAGAGATAAAGTTGCGCATGTTAATGAAAGAAAAACAATTTTTAAAAAAACCTTTACAACCTGGAAGTTCGTCGCGCAACAATTGACAGTCCCCACATAAATCAATATCAAATATGTCTTTGAACAACTTCATCGTTCGGCATCTATAAATCAATTAGTGATGCAAAAAATAAATTTATTTTAACGAAATTAAATTTCATAAGAATAAGTAATTCTCTATTCACTCAACATTGAGATGTAATTTAGGTAAACGAAGTTACGTAACGAGTCGCAACTTAAATCGCACACGTGTTACGTACACTATGTTTTAACTATCTGTGTGCAAAATATGTTTCTCAGATGCTTCACGATGTTTTGGGCAAGGTTAGAAATGTTTCACACACCATGAGTTAGAATAAAAAAACCTTTTCGCTGACGGCGAACAATCACGAGAATCACTTTTTTTCGCATGCCGTTTTTAAATTATTTTGAGTGGCCCACGCGTCTAATTTTACTCATTCAAAATCTGAGATGATGCGTATCAATCACAATTCATAGAATCGGGTTGACCGGGCCGACACTTGTGTTCGCATGACATTACTTGAGAATAAGCGCCACACGCTCATCATGGTACAGAACTTCTTAACAGCAATAACTAGTGAGACTGTCACTATATCCCTTCTAAAACAACAAGCAACACGAGGCACAACTTTTGAATCCAGAGCAGGATTCGTGACCAGAACATCGCATAACTCTAGTGGCGCTAGTCGCAACTTTTCGCTCCGAGTACCAACCCGCCGAAACGCAGTCAACCGTCCTGCCTTAGCAGAGCGCCGCCCGCAGCGTATTTGAATACGGGCGTCGTAACACACTGTATCGATCGGGGCGAACAGTGCCGCCCTCGTGTATCCGCGGATTAGAGACGCCGCGCGCGGGGGCGGCCGTGGCGCGGAAACAGGTGTTCGACAGAGGCGGCGCAGGCAGCAACTTCGCCGGCTCTGCGCGCAAATCCTTGTCCGAGGCGACGCCACGCCGCAGTCGATTTTCCCGTCGCGTCGCCGCCCGTTGAACACAGCCGTCTTCCGAACCACTTGATGCCCAGTGGCGCATCGGATCGCGAAACGCTTCAGATTGATTGATTGATTTTTTCGTGTTTCTGGGCGCGTCAATTGCTTTGGCCATTAGTCCCGTTAGTGTACTGCATGTTTTTTTTCGCGGGAGATGGCAGTGATCTTCCTCCGCTGGATGGCGAGATCCGGCGCCGGCCTACCGTCAGCTAGTGGGGTTTCCCCCTAACCAGGACTCTCCCACCAGCGGGGCACCGCCCCAGCCGGGACAAGCTCTAAGCTCCCAACCGGACTCCCGGGATATGTGGTAGTGTAGTGCATGTTAGTGTAAGTGTGTGTGTAAGGGGAGAGGGTAGGACAAGGAAGAGGAAGGACAGATCGCGCGTTTGGTAGGGTACTGCTCCGGCATTCGCCTGGTGTTCATCGGAGAAACCACGGAAAGCTACCGATCAGAGGAGCCGGCCGATAGAATTCTCCTCCATTTGGCGGATTCGGTGGTGTAACGGTCAGCGTACCGGACTGTTGTACCCGAGTTTGTGGGTTCAATCCCGATCGAAGCCGTGGATTTTTAAGGGCGAAAAAATCCTTCGTACGCCTTCCTTCGGAGGGGAAGTAAAGCCGGCTGTCCCATGTTAGTAGATTTACTGCATGTAAAAGATCCTCAAGCCTAAATGAAGCCTCTGAGCAAAATTGAGATCCGCCTGTTTCGTCGCCCAAGATAATACCTCCTTTCTCCGCTAGGTGGTGAAAGGAGCGTAGCGAAATTTGCGTGGTTAGACGGAAGAGCGGGCCTGATGGCCCGAGTCTCGCCACGTAAAATAAGGCATTCATACTCCTCCAGACAGCAGCTGAATTCGACCTAGCTGAAAAGCCAGTGTCGAAAATCCTGCCTCCGTGGGGAGTGTAACCTAGGACATTCCGGTCAGAGGCGCTGCAGTGACATCAGTTGATGCACTGAGATACCCCACCCGGTGCGAAACGCTTTAGACATTATTGTTATTTAGTGCCGTGTGCCTTGATGTAGGGCAGTTACTCTAAGAGTAACCACTTTAACAGCTCGGGAAACAAATGAACGACATGCAGGTAATGACATTGCAAGAGATAGTGATGAAGTCAGTTACGAATGAGCTAACTGTAAGCGCAAGCACGAGTGCGAGCAGTTATGTTGCCAGCAGTGGACAAGCAGTGGTTGTCAAAGCGGTCCCTTCTTATACCATTCTCTCTGTATTCTAAGTTACGAGTTTGTTTTCTATTTTCCGGGCAACTATGAAATGACTGATTGATTGGTGATTCCGGGTGCGTCAACGGCTAAGATCATTAGTCCCGTTAGTGTAATGCGTGTTTTTATTACGAAGGCGGTGATCTCCCTTCGCTGGATTGCAGGGCATTCCCCATCCAGGTATCTCCCCAGGCTGTTCCCCTGGTCTCCCGACAAGTGTGGTAGGGTAGTGCATGTGAATGTAAGGGGTCAGAACGGGACAAGGAAGAGGAAGGAAATATCGCGCGTGGTCTGTGCCACGTTTTTTTAATTATCTTCCGGCCTTCGCCTCCTGTTGATCGGAGAACTCACGGAAAATTACCGATCAGGGCAGCCGTTCACTAGAATTTCCCGTTTGGAACTCCTGAGGTAACGTAAGGGAAAAAAGGGTCAAATTGAAGAGGGTTTGTTGGGAAATTGTATGTGTTTGTATAGCTAATGAATTACAGTCAAAATGAGCAAAGTAGCTAGACTAGGGAAGCACAAACTGTGATCGAAAGAGCGATAAAAAAAGCCAGAGGAGTCATATTACCCTGAGGTGTGGCCTAATCTCGCTAATGAAAATATTTATACCAATTTTGTGGTCCAAAAGACGCGGATGCCAACAAAGAAAAGGATGTGTATCATTCAAATTTTCTGAAAAACATTCAGCATTTCTAGATACTGTGAAAGTGAAAATGAAAATGCAAGCGAAAAAAATAAAGAAATAAAATCATAGCACTAAAAAGGCAATACGAGAGGCATATTCAATGAGAATGTGGAAGGGAAAGAAACTGCAAAATATGGAGATTTTTCTCTATATTTAAGATAAAAGGTATTAAAGGAAAAACACGTATGCCGTGAGTTATGATTGAAAAATTAATAAAAGGAAAAAATATTATATAATGCTTTATGAAGAAATAGTAGTATACTCTTGATTGTGAAAGTCAGATAGGGAATTATTTAATATTGCATTTAAGAAGTTACGTATCTTATATGAAGCGGCTTATATGATATGGTCACGTATATTAAATGAATATTAATTAGATGGGAGAAGACGTTTGTAAGGGCGTATGTATTGAAAGTTCCTCAATGCCACGTACAGTTAGCAGAAACCACCATACGCAAATGGGTTATATACATGGAGGCAAGTGAGGTTATTATCGTGCGGGAGCTCTAAAGTGCTCGTTGAGAGAGAAATCCTTGGGGCGCGGGGCGGAGGGCGTGGCAGACGACACTGCTTCGCTGAGAGCATGCAGCACTCCGGCGCGATGGCCAGTTTCTCATCGGGCCTCTCCGAGATTTCGCCCTCCGCGCCCCCGTTGGCTTCCGCCGCTGGCTCGGCTCCCTCGCTTGCTAAGGCGCTTCACAATTTTTACGGCTTGCCCTTATCAACTGCGGTCACCGGGGACGGCACCGCGTCATCGCTCTTTCGCTTCCCTGCTCAGGCTCCGCGCCGCCGCCCCACAACACTTCCGCCATTCTGCCACTCGCTCTCCGACCCGTCGCCATACGATTCCTGCATCTCTCTCGCTTTCTGCCAGGCTCTCTCCGCTGCGCTCTCTCCACTGCGCTCTCTCCGCTGCGCTCTCTCCGCTGTGCGCTCTGTCCGACGCGGTCTCTTTCCGACACTCTCTTTCTGCCATTCTCTCTCTCTGCCAGGCTCTCCCCGCTCCGTTACGCTCTCTGTCCCACGCGGTCTCTTTCCGACGCGCTCTCTCTCTCTCTCTTCCAGGCTCTGTCTGCTCCGCTCTCTGTCCGACGCGATCTCTTTCCGACGCTCTCTCTCTCTCTCTGCCAGGCTCTCTCCTCTCCGGTCTGTCCGAAGCGATCTCTTTCCAATGCTCTCTCTCTCTTTCTGCCATTCTCTCTCTCTCTCTTTCTCTCTCTCTCTCTCTGCCAGGCTCTCCCCACCCCACTACGCTCTCTATCCCACGCGGTCTCTTTCCGACGCTCTCTCTCTCTCTCTGCGTGGCACTGTCCACTGTGCTCTCTTCGCTGTACTGTCTCCACTTCGCTCTCTGTCCCACGCGGTACCTTTCCGACGTTCTCTTTCTCTCTCTCTCTCTCTCTCTCTCTCTCTCTCTCTCTCTCTCTCTCTCCCTCTCTCTTTCCTCAGTGCTCTTTCCGACACGCTCTCCCCGCAGTATTCTTTCTGATATCGTCTGCCAACCACTGGTCGCACAGCCTTTCCTGGAAACCACTTTTCACTTGATCTCCCAACCTCTCTTTGTAGGTTTCTTCGCCCTTACCTGTCTTGTCACCTGTCGTCGCTCCCCGCCACTGCCTCTCCACGCCCATGGCTCGAGATCCTGCGTCGCTCTGCTGCAGGGGGTAGGTCACTGGACGGGAGAAACAGGCAGCCCTGGGGGATTTTTCATGTTACCTCTTAATACGTGATAGCGTAATCTGCGGCGGGCAGGTGAGCTTTCTCTCAAAGAAAGCCAGCCACCTTCTCGATTTCAAGAATCTTCATCTAGTTTTTACCAAATGCAGAGAACTCGAGAACGCGAATGTGGCGTGGGAAGTTAATCACGAGTTATGTCTCGAATGTGTTAATTAACCCTGCGTCACTTTTAACTCGTGTTAAAGGTGAAATTTCTCATTTATATATGATTAAATTTTATATAACCTTTTCGTGTAGTGTTGCTGTTATACAAATTATTGCTTGGGTGCATTTTATGAGATGACTATATGATTTATTAATTTATTTTATCACCAGAGTTGAACACTAAGTGAATTTATTTCTTCTTTGTCTAACCTTGAACTCCTCCTTATGCGCATAGAACATCTATTTCATAATACTAATTTTCGGACAATTTTCACTAAAAAAAACAAACAAATAAAAACATCCACCAAAACAAAAAAAATTGAAAGTTGACATATTAATTACTTTAGTGATGATTTTAGGCAGTTCAGGTTTTATCTATGTTCTCAGTTTTATCAACATAGTTAATCCAAAGATTATATTTAAAGTTAATTTAAACATTCGCTTACACTTCGGCTTGTACAAATAAAAACTAAGAATATTGCGAATACAAATTTATTTCGGAGCATCAAAGAAAGTATCTTCATTATACTTCTCAATGTATTAATGATGGCGAAAAATTCGAAAGAAAACCTGTCGCATTGATTCGGCAAGATAATGGGTCAATCTAGCTGCATACTATCGAAACAGCGCATTTCTCCCTAGAGTACCAGCCTTGAACTTGTTTCCACAGTACGTCACATACAGTTGTTACCGTTTTTTAACTTTTCAATAAATAATAAATAAAAATAAATAAGTAACAAAAATAAATAAATATAAATAAATAAAAAAATAAATAAATAAAAATAGAATCATACATTTGCCTCTCACGTTAGCCGCATCCGGTAAAATGCCAAACCTCGATCGGGCATGGACCAACACCGCACGCATAAGCCGTATTCTATTAATACATGAATGGCTCACAATTTGAATCACGGCGAAATTTTAAATCAAACCCGGCGGAAAACAAAATGCATGAATACGCCCGCAAAACCACAATACTCTGATTACGAAACAAAGAGATTCACGGTTATTCACATTACCCTGCTAATTGAGACCATGTCGCGAGGCGCGCTGAGGTAGGGTGAGGAGGGTGGGAAGGGAATGAGGGAAGCGGAGAGGGAGGAGGAGTGGGGAGGACCGAAGAGGGGGAAAGGATGAGGCTGGAGAATGAAGGACAGGGGTAGGAAGGACGGCGAGAGGGGGAGGAGAAGAATGAGGGCAGGGAGGGAAACGGACGGATGAGGAGGAGGATGGGTGAATGAGGTGGAAGAGGAGGCTCGACGAGTGAGAAGGAAAGGCAGCAAGTGAGGGAGAAGGACGAAGAGAGAGAAAGGGTCGTGAAGTCAGAGTGAAGGGATATAAAAGAAGGGTAGGGAGAGAAAGAATGGAAAGGAAGAGATCAGTAGAGAGCAAAAAGGGAAGTCATAACGCGATAAAACGGCGAAAAAATGAGAAAAGACAGGAGGATGGGAGAAGATGCAGCAGGCGGAAAGGATAAAGAGGGAAAGACCGAGGTGAAGGGGTGAGGAGACAGACCAATTGGTAGAGGAAGAAGGAAGGAGGAGAGGAGGAGGTATGGGAAGAGCAGAGGAATAGAGGACAGGAAGGAGGAGTGGATGAGAGGGTGGAGGGACCGGGACGAAGAAAGATAAAAGGATGTGATAAAATGAGCGAGGAGGTGAACGACGAGCTTTGAGAGGGAACGGAAATAGAGAGGGAAGACATGGCGAGTAGGAGGAGATTTGGGGAGATCGATTGACGGAGGAGGAGTGGGGAGGAGAGATGGGGTGGAGAGGAATGAGGCAGAATGTGATGAAACAGAACGAGATGGAATGAAAAGGACGAAAGGGGAAGCAGAGGTATGATGAGAAACGACGAACGAGGAGAGATAGGAGGAATGAAGGAGGAGGAGCAACGGTAGATGAAGTGAAGAGTGGCAGAGATGATGATGAGAGACGTCCGAGGTTACTAAAGAACGAGAAGGAATAATGCTGGAGAAGGAGGAGCAGGATTTGACGAGATGGGGAAAGGATGGAACGACAACGTTATGCGATAAGGCATGGGAAAGAAATAAGAGAAAACAACGGGTGGTACGCAAAGGCTCAAAGGGATGAAGAGTGCCAAGGAAGGACGAGAATATCGAAAAGGTAAATAAAAAGACAAGAAACGAGAAACCAGGAATGAGTGAGAAAAAGAGTGAGAGAGAAAGAGTGAGAGAAAAAGAGTGAGAGAAAAAGAGTGAGAGAAAAAGAGTGAGAGAAAAAGAGTAAAAGAAAAAGAGTGAGAGAAAAAGAGTAAAAGAAAAAGAGTGAGAGAAAAAGAGTGAGAGGAAAAGAGTGAGAGGAAAGGAGTGAGAGAAAAAGAGTGAGAGAGAAAGAGTGAGAGACAAAGAGTGAGAGAGAAAGAGTGAGAGAGAAAGAGTGAGAGACAAAGAGTGAGAGACAAAGAGTGAGAGAGAAAGAGTGAGAGAGAAAGAGTGAGAGAGAAAGAGAGAGAGAGAGAAAGAGAGAGAGAAAGAGAGAGTGAGAAAGAGAGAGAGAAAGAGAGAGAAAGAGAGAGAAAGATAGAGAGAGAGAAAGAGAGAGAGAAAGAAAGAGAGAGAGAGAAAGAAAGAGAGAGAAAAAGAAAGAGAGAGAGAAAGAAAGAGAGAGAGAAAGAAAGAGTGAGAGAGAAAGAGAGAGAGAAAGAGAGAGAAAAAGAGAAAGAGAAAGATAGAAAAAGAGAAAGATAGAAAAAGAGAAAGATAGAAAAAGAGAAAGATAGAAAAAGAGAAAGATAGAAAAAGAGAAATATAGAAAAAGAGAAAGATAGAAAAAGAGAAAGATAGAAAAAGAGAAAGATAGAAAAAGAGAGAGAAAGGGATAGATAGCCAAGATTCAGTAAGATATCACCATGTGAGACGGGTAGGGGCTAAGGGTGTAGGGGCGAAGAGGGTTAGAACGGTGTAAAGCGGGTATGAGATGGACGAAGCGATGGAATGTGGGGTGAAGCAGTTGGGTCTGCAGGAGCGGAAGTGCATCTCTCCTCTGCAGAGGCAAAAATTCGGCTCTGAAAATAACTTCACGCCAGCGCCGACCGTGGCTTTTTTCGCTCCGTTCGGGACAATGGGGAAGGACGGCTGGAATGAGGGGCTTCGTTTTTTCAGAAGTGTAAATTAGCTTCTATGATGTCGAGGTCGGCGCGTCCGCTCGCAATGCCGGGGAAGTTCCAGCGTGAATTTCTAGGCCTCCTGTTGATTAGTCGATAAAAAATATAGGACGGGAAGTCGATGACCGTTTTTTCGCTCCAATTGGAAGCAATACCGCCTGAAATTTCGCTGAAGACCGAGGATTCTGGCCATGAAGCAGATTTATATCCCTATTTTGGGTTTTGCATTTTGTTCTTGATGATTTAAGAGTGAACTACTAGTTCGTCAAGTCGTCAACTCGCTCGAGTTGTTTGCTTGCGGATTTCCTTTCCCTCGTTGCCAGCAACTAAACTAAACACATCTCGAGATAATTGGGTTGCATTATGCCCTTCTAACATCGTTAGTAGAGTTCTTTTGTTTACCAACAATCTGGAATGATATGCTTCGCTGACTCTTCTTTCGTCAACGTCTCTATAACAATCGTATTGAGCTACAGTCCATTTAAACCCTCACTGCGCATTATCATAAGATTTATATTTTCATCTATTGTTCCAACATCCTTCACCACTTTGTCTTCTTCATTCCAACACATTCGGCATCCTTTATTGCTTGACTCACATGTTCCATCCCTCCTCTCCCATCACCCTCGTATTCATCATTCCGTTGTAACTTCAACCTTTTGTTCAGTTACCATGTCCCCATATCAGTCTTTCTCCCTTTCTCTCCCCTCTCTCTTTTTCCCCTCTGTCCTTTCTCTTCCCTCTCTCCTTTCTCTCCTCTCTCTCTCCTTTCTCTCCTCTCTCTCTCCGTTCTCTCCACTCTCTCTCCTTTCTCCCTCCACTCTCTCCTTTCTCTCTCCCCCTCTCTCTCCTTTCTCTCCCCCTCTCTCCTTTCTCTCCCCTCTCTCTCCTTTTTCTGCCCCTCTCTCTTTTCTCTCTCCCCCTCTCTTTTCTCTCTCCCCCTCTCTCTTTTCTCTCCCCCCTCTCTCTTTTCTCTCTCCCCCTCTCTCTCCCCTCTCTTTCCTCTCTACCCTCTCTCTCTTCTCTTTCCCCTCTCTCTCCTTTCTCTCTCCCCCTCTCTCTCCTTTCTCTTTCCCCTCTCTCTCCTTTCTCTCTCCTCTCTCTCCTTTCTCTCTCTCCTTTCTCTCTCCCCTCTCCTTTCTCTCTCCCCTCTCTCCTTTCTCTCTCCTCTCCTTTCTCTCTCCCCTCTCTCCTTTCTCTCTCCCCTCTCTCCTTTCTCTCTCTCCCCTCTCTCCTTTCTCTCTCCCCCCTTTCTCCTTTCTCTTTCCCTCTCTCCTTTCTCTTTCCCTCTCCCCTTTCTCTCTCCCCCTCTCTCCTTTCTCTTTCCCCCTCTCCTTTCTCTTTCTCCTTTCTCTCCCCTCTGTTTCCTTTCTCTCTCCCCCTCTCTTTCCTTTCTCTCTCCCCTCTCTTTCCATTTTCTCTCCCCCTCTCTTTCCTTTGTCTCTCTTCCTTTCTCTGCCTTCTCTCTCTTTCTCTGCCCTCTCTCTTTCTCTACCCTCTCTCTCTTTCTCTGCCCTCTCTCTTTCTCTCCCTTCTCTCTCTTTCTCTCCCCCCTCTTTCTCCTTTCTCTCGCTCTCCTTTCTCTTTCGCTTCCCAGCGCCGGTGGGTCTTGCCGATGCGGCTTGGAAAGCGAGGAGAAGCGGGGAGCGGACAGACGCACCCCCTAATTGCATTATTCGCCACTCGGCAGCGCTGCGCACCGCGCATACCGAGGCGCGAGAAGTCCGTTCACCCCCGCCCTCACTTCGCCCCCCACTCCCCCGCTCTGGAGCGCTCGCAGCCCCGTGGCTACGTGTTACGTATGCTGATTGCCACGACCCGCGCGGCGAAAAAGCGTATCATCGCGAGCGAGGCGCACTTCTGCAACGATCGCTGCCGCCCCTGTCATTTCTCGAATAGCCGTAGCCACCGCCGACGCCGCCACCGCCATCGCCACCGCCACCACTTCCACCACCACTTCCACCACTTCCACCACCACCACTTCCACCACCACTATCACCACCACCACCACGACTTCCACCACCACCACTTCCACCACCACTTCCACCACCAACACCAACAACACCACCAACACCAACAACACCACTATCACCTCCACCACCACCACCACCACCATCCACCACGTGGGGTGGAAATGGCTATACCAGAAACATTACCATCACAATCACACGTTCACAATGATGCATCTTCACAGTCCCGACTTGCCCCGCTCTGGTGACCATCTCCACTATCCTCACTCGCTCAAGTTTCCGACCCACTCCTCTATCCCTCCCATTCCACTATTTCCTGTGCCATCAACAACTTCGCCAGCTAAATAGCTAGGTTGAGTTCAGTCGCGGTGTGGAGGTGAATTCTAGCGGTCGGGTGCTCTTGTCGGTAGTTCTGTGGGTTTTCCGATCAATGACAGGTGAATGCCGGAGCAGTACCCTAACAAACGGGTCACTGATCACAGGCTATCTTTTCTTCATCTTTCTCGTTACATCTTCATCCCTTACTTACACTACACTACCAGTCATGCCGAGTCCTTATCGGTCGGGAGTTTCGCTTGTCCTGGCTGGGGCGATTCCACGCTGATAGGCGATACCTGCCTAGGGAACGTGTTCTTAAGCCGACAGTAGGTCGACAGATCTCGTCATCCAGCGGGGGGAGATCACAGTCACCTCCCTAGGGAAAAAAGGATGCACTATACATACGGGACTAATGACTTTGGCCGTTGGCGCGCCCGCGATCACTTATCAATCAATAGATCAAAAAATCAACTTCACCGTACATACGATAGCACTAGTCGCGATTGTAGCCTCGCACCTTCTACCCGCTGGGTTCATCGCATGCCTCAGTTTCAAGGCAAACATGACCCTACTCGCTGCGGCGGGCGGCGCGAAGGGGACGGCGCTGGATCGAGGCACAGAGCAGGCGGTGGGTGTGGTGGTGGTGGGGACAGCGGCGGCCTGGCCCGGGCAGGTGACACCTTTCTCCCCCTCGCAGGCTCGCGGGCCGTCCCTCGGCGCCGCCTGTGCCCGGACGTCCGCCAATATTTGCACGCCGCACACGCCGCTCGGACGTCCTGAGCGCGCTTGCGGACTCCGCCACGCCCCCCTCCCCCTCCCCCACCCCCACTCCACTCTCCCCGCTCTGCGTCCGCCTCGGCAGCGGCCCGCCCACACCCCACCGGCCCCTTCATTCCCTCCGCTCTAATTCGGAATCGGCGCAAACGACTGCTCATTAACTCGGGATTCTTATTAGATTTTTTCGCCGCCTGCTATCTTCTGCAGGAAGAGGCGGTGGTGCTGTGCCCGGCAATTTACTTTTGTCTTTCGGCGTCGACGACTAATGGATGTAGAAATATGCGCAGGGTGGAAATGTGGAATCGTACGAGTTCGCAAAGCGTCGACAAGACGGACATGTTGTACCTCGTTAGTTTCGAATTGGAGATGTGATTTGCATATTCACAATGTAACACGATTAATTCCGGTGGATACAGGACGATTAGAGATAAAGACATGAAATGTTGGGTGAAATTGAGTAATACTTTCAGAGGAGATGTAGGTAGTACTACATAAAACACAGTAACATACTCGTAAAATAGAAAGAAGATAAACTATATTGTCTTTATACAATGCATATTATGTTTGATCATATTTTTATTCTTGCACATATTTGTCCGAATGTCGATATCTTTAAAATTGCATACACGGACACTTGCATACTGACATTCTTTACTCTCAACAAGTAAAGACCCGCACGAGTCTTTAAATTTCTTGCAAGAATAGGTTGAATTACACTTGATGGCATAGGTCCGATTTCCACAGTTAACTCTGAAGTTTGAAAATTGCAACAGTTTGCAACATTCATCCTTCATGCACATTATTCAAGGCAGAGACTGTTTCTTTAAATAAATTTTTTTCACGACAATCAGTTCTTTAATAATATCCCATGTGCATTAATTTTAAAATATTGGTAGTTTTGATAGAATTTTGAAATAAAAATGTTAAAAAAAAAGATTTTCTCAAAAACTGCTCTATTTTTTTTTTAAATTTTGAACGGAGAGTGCTAAATGCATAGAATAACGAGACATTAACACCATTTTCATTCTTCAGAAATTTCACTAATGGATGTTTTCTCAATATCCTTCACGTCTCATTACAGGTCTTTTTTTTTACATCACTGCATTTGTGAGTACAAATGCTTCAAAGTATTTGTTGTGTTGTTTCTCAAAAACAAAACATTTTTGTGAAAATGAGGTTAAAATTGCACAGTATCAGAAACACTCAAATGACATTTTCTCCAAAACGGTTTCGAATGTTTCGATGGAAATGAGGTAAGGGAAAACCGAAGAGCTAGGGAGCCTAACGAAATTAGGAAACTTATTAGTACAAGAAAGTCAGTGCCATTCTGTAGCGTCAATATTTGCTGCTATTTTTTAATACATCGTTTGTGAAACCCTATTTTTCGTGCTTGTTTAGCGTGTACGAAACAATTTGTTTCATTCCAACTAATAATATGCAAAACGTTACGAAGAGTACACGCAACATCGCGAAGATAGCGCAAAACATTTTTGCACACGGCATGTTAAAAGTAAGTATTAGCAACACGTCCTCCAGGTGATTCGCAGACTCGTCTTTTGTCGTACTCACACTCGGTCGCCAAACTCGACTCATGCGCAATCACGTGTTTCACGCACTTGTTGCGGCGATATACGAGGAGTCATATCGCGCGCCAATTCGGCAGCGCGGGACGCAGGCTACTGAAGGCAGCAGGGCCACGAACCGGCGCGAAGACCGCCCAATGGGGTGTGAGCGGCCGGAGAGCGGATCTGCAAGCTCGAGGCGAGATTGCAGCGCGGCGTGCTTCTTAACGGGCCGCGCCGGCCGGAGAGGCACTCAGTAGTGAAGTGCGATCCAGAAGTGAAGTAGTGACTGTGTATCTAGTGCGAACTCGGCAAAGTTTACTTGGTTTCTCTCTCCGGCTATTTTTGGACGACCGTGCACGAATTTTGGACATCTTCTGGATTTTGGACACCACAGCATTGTACTACGGACTACGCTTCTGGATTCTGGTAAACTGGATCAGGCCTGTAAAAAGTTGGACCAATAAATTGTTATGTTGACTTGTGTCTTTTTACGTACATAACAGCACTGTATTGCTTTTGTTATTTATTTTTTTTGCTGTTACTGATACTTATTTTGTAACTGATATTACATTTTCGATTTTTTTACCAATTCAATTATTTGGTTTTAAACATTTCTGGAAAAATATTGTAGGTTAATCATAGAACTAAATAGTTAAGTGGCATCTCTTAGCATTAAAAATTGATATTCAGTGCGTTTAATATCCTGGAGACCCGCTTTTTGAGAAGAAATACTAAGAGCCTCGCCGGGTCAATCTGGCTCTGCTATTTACAACGGAACATCTGCTACTGCTAGGACAATTATTTTTGTTGACAGTTATAAACATGATAGTGAACACAATGTGTGACGTTAGTGTTTGTTTCCTTTGTGAAGTTCTACGAAGTCTCTTTTGTCTACAGGAAGAATATGGTTCAGCCCGGACGCGCAGCGGTCGTCCAACTTTCGTCCCGCTTGTCTGGACCTCGCCATCTGCATTCGACGTGAGTGGCCTTCTTTCCCTTTTCGAGACCGTTTGCATTTGTTTTCAGCAGATTCAATACGCCCAGTATCCAATTATCTGCGGGAGAGGTTAGCCAAGCGCTGTAATTACTTCTACAATAATTTGTGTTTCGCATTGTTTCTGTGTTTCTACGTAGTTGGTGCAAGTTACGTATTTTAAAATCCACGCTAGTCTTAAGAGTATTCTTGTCAAAGTGGTGCTACTTTATAAATGACCATTAACGTTTATCTATTGTGTGAAAGTCGTTGACGATACAGGTGGTTGCAAAGCTATAAAAAATTGGAGTTGATCAATTTACAAAAGAATGTTAACAACACTTTCCTTCGTAATTTAATAATTACTGAATGCTTTCTCAATGCTCAGATAACTGCAGCAAACAAAATAGAAACGTGCTCTGTCGTATTGTGGGAAAACATGTTACGATTTGAAAAGTGTTTCCTCTAAAACTATTATTCATTGCACATTCTCGGCAGCGGAGTTAACATTTATTCTGTAATGTATTAAATATCCTTACTGTGAAGAAAAATTGAATTCAGTAAATGATGTTACGAACAGGTGTTTTATCCGTGATGTATGCTGAATATATTTTTGCAATGTGGAAAATTGACTTCACAAATGATCATAATCAAGTTTGTCTTCAGACTTTTCTGTAAAAATGCATGCTAATATTAGCTATGTACAGCGATTTTTTGATGCATTAAAATCTGTCAATTAATAATTACAAAATTCGAATGACGTTATTTGTTCTTAAAAGTTTTTCTAAATATATTCACCTTTTTTGTTTGTCTCTTAAATCAACATTTCAATCTAAAAATTTTGAAATAGTTTATCTTACAAACCTGCTTTCTAAAAACATCGTCACATCACTGTCAAAACCCACGAATTCTCAGAATAAAATCGATTAATATTTAGAGCCATTGTAGTCGTAACGGTATTAAAGTAAGTGTGAAAGGTTTTCTATTTTGGTATACATTGCTATATTCCTCCCTGTCTGTCCAGACCGCCTCGAAGTAGTTACATCTTCATAATTAAGAAAATTCAACATTCATACTTCGGACTCTACCGCCCTCACTTGCTGAACCGTGTAATTTTATATTTCCGATTAGTTTCGAAAGGCAAGCTCGCTCGCTATTTAATCCATCTGTGCCATTTTAGATTGAGGTTTAAAAAGACTTGCAATGCGTGAAGGGATGTACTAATTTGAGGAACTGAGTTATGAGATTATCTGACTTCTGCAAAACGAATAAGTAATTCAGTAGAGTCGCCATAATCCAAGATAATTGGGCTGAGGGTTACTCGTATCACAAAAATCTCGGATTGTACGGAAACGAGGAAAATATATAACCGAATTATCAACTAAATGCATGCATGCATGCATGCATTCATGCATGCGTCCATGCATGCATGCGTCCATGCATGCATGCGTCCATGCATGCATGCGTCCATGCATGCATGCGTCCATGCATGCATGCGTCCATGCATGCATGCGTCCATGCATGCATGCGTCCATGCATTTATTGTGCTGATGCATGCATGCTGATGCATGCATGCGTTGATGCATGCATGCGTTGATGCATGCATGCTGCGTTGATGCATGGCGCATGCGCTGATGCATGCATGCATGCGTTGAAGATGCATGCTTACATGCGTTGATGCATGCTTACATGCGTTGATGCATGCATGCATGCGTTGATGAGCGTGTTGATGCATGCATTACGTATTTACGTGTTGATGCATGCATGCATATGCATGTAAGTTGATGCATGCATGCATGCATGCGCTGATGCATGCATGCATGCATGCGTGTTGATGCATGCATGCATGCATGCTGATGCATGCACGCATGCATGCGTTGATGCATGCACGCATGAGCAGTGTTGGATGCATGCACGCATGCATGCGTTGATGCATGCACGCATGCATGCGTTGATGCATGCACGCATGCATGCGTTGATGCATGCACGCATGCATGTTGATGCATGCACGCATGCATGCGTTGATGCATGCACGCATGCATGCGTTGATGCATGCACGCATGCATGCGTTGATATGCACGCATGCATGCGTTGATGCATGCACGCATGCATGCGTTGATGCATGCACGCATGCATGCGTTGATGCATGCACGCATGCATGTGCTGATGCATGCACGCATGCATGCGCTGATGCGCTGCATGCATGCATGCATGTGTTGATGCATGCATGCATGCATGTGACAGTGCTGATGCATGCATGCATGCATGCATGCATGCAGGCTGGAGGCGTGGCGCATGCATGCATGCATGCATGCGTTGATGCATGCATGCATGCATGCATGCATGCGTTGATGCATGCATGCATGCATGCATGCATAGGTTGATGCATGCATGCATGCGTTGATGCATGCATGCATGCGTTGATGCATGCATGCATGCATGCATGCATGCATGCATGCATGAATACACACATGAGCGCGAACCGGCCACAACGATGTAGTTACTGGCTGAGACCGACTCTGGCACCGACCGCCACATGACCGACGCAGTTGCGACCCCGCCGAGCTCTTGATCATCGACGCTTGTTTGGTGACTTGGCACATCAGACCACCTCTGATTGCACGGCATCTCGTAGCAGCGAGGCGTAGATTGACGCGACTGCATGTAGAAGACGAGGAAGGCGTGGGCGCAGCAGCGGATTTGCCTTTTCCAGGACGCGAGCTAAAAGAGTTTTGAAACCTCCTTTTGACTGTCAACAAGAACATTTTTGAGATTTTTTATTCAGAGTTACTTAAATAGTTCAATCAGGCTTCAAATGATGATTTTTTTATCAATCGTCATTTAAATATACAGAACGTCAAACTATATGCAATGCAATTCAGCACTACATTAAACATTAATAGAGACAAAACCGACTAAAATGCCATGTGAAGAGAGATAATTGTATCAGCTAGTTAGAACGCTGTGAGGGATTTTGGCCTAACGAATTTCGTCAGGCACTCGACAAGTTAAAAAAGTAATAAAAGAGCATGAAATTGCGGATCTTAGAATAAATCTGTGTCTTATTCCAATAGTGTGAGAATTGTGGGAAATTATTGCATTCTCCAATAGCACATTTGTCAAGATTTATTTAATTTTTATTTATTTTCGGTACCTAATTATAAAGTTGTCTAATTACATTTTCATAATTTTTCATCAAATTTGCAAATTTGTTTAATCAATTGTAGGCTCCATGGACTCTGAGGCACCAAGTTGTAGCTTAATTAGCTTAACGGTCATTCCGCCACTAGTGGGACGTCTAGATCAAGCTCATATAAGCTTGCATTTGATCCTTGGGGAAAGTGGAAATAAAATGTGTGTGATAATTTTGTAATATGATCTATGAATACGCTGCAGATTACATGATTGATGGTTTGGTTACTCAGAAATTAGGGAGCATTAAACACAATTTATAGAAATTTTTTACGAAAAACTTGGAACTTGTTAAATGCCGGAGAAGCATAATTTCAAATACATGTGCAAAGGCTACAGATTCATGCTCATGATGTATTAACATAGGTGAGGCGCGAGTTTAATTCCTGTTTCAGTATTGCTGAGCTGACAGCGCTTTCAAGATAGTGGGGAGGCGGGAACCATTTGAGAAGAGTGGGAAAATTACAACGGACTGACGGTTGACTGTTGTCGGGGAATAGTTTATTCAAACAGCGTAGGCAATACGCGTTTCCTAGTTCGTTAACTAGAGCTGTGCGATCGTAGTGTATTGAAATAGGCGAGTTACGTGAATATTTCCTGTTTGAGTGTGCCTGGGCCGGTCAGCGGGCCCAACCGCCTCTTCACAGGCGCGAAGCCCTTGCGGTGTCGACGCAACACAAAGCCCTGCGCGGTCGATTGAGCAGCATTCACCTGCTGAATAAAATCGGATGAGCGGTTTCACGAATGAATACAAGTCATTTAATTTGGGAGAGTGGACATATTATGTAGGCAGTGCGTCTGACTAAGTGGAAATTAAATCTGTTAAAAAAAAGTCCTCCCATACAGGGAATGAGGCGACGAGATGGCGATAAGGGAAGGGAGAGAACAGATAAAAGGATGGAAAGCATTTGAATGAAGCCCATGCTGATTCTGTCTGTGACAAAATTGTAGAGATGCGAGTTTTTGTTGATAAATAATCTACAATGTTACTTGAAGACGTAAAAATGTGTAATAATACGTAATGGTCATCAATAATATCATGCACAGTAGTCGAGTCCTGCCAAAAAACGTTTAATTGCAAGTTTTTGATCTTTGTTCCTTTTCAAATTTGGATGAAAACACAACTGAGCAAAATCGTCATAAATAATCATCAATATAGAAACAAAATTAAATATGTGTTGTTTGGCTTACATGTAACTATCAATAAATAAATAAAGGAAAACAACCGAAATTAATCCCAGGCACATTTTTCTACAGAGATAAATTTAAATTTGCATTAACAAATTGTCATTTTATTAGCAATTCAATCTTGAATGTCAATAATTAAATTTATTGATCTGAACTATCGGATTGCTCAATAGCTAAATGCCCAACAAATGGTTGCAAAACATGATCTACACTGAAATTGTATATTTTATTATAAAAAATTTAAGGAATGATGGTGATAACTGCTCCTTAAAGTAGAAAAAGTCGGCCCGGTGAATGATCGCCAAGGCAGTAGTGTCGTAGTGATCTCGGACCGAAGGGTCGCGGGTTCGCATTCTTCCTTGATCATGGATGTATTTGTGTTCGTCCTTTCACCCCTTATCATCACCATTTCGTTTCATCTCCATGGTTACCCTAACAACTCTAATAGTGATCGCTAATGACTTAGACGTTGATGCGACTTTACATAACCTATTCAAAATTAGTTGAGAAAATTGGATTAAATGAATTTTGCAAATCAATTTCAAAAATTCTTTAATAATTTCATTCGTAGTTTGTCATAAATCACAAACATAGCAACACATACACGAGTACAATGTATGCACCTGTGTTAATTTTTCTCTGCATTTTCAGAAGTTTTATGTGCATGGCCTCGTTACCGTGGCATTTAACAAACTTTTTAATTCTACGAGAGTCACTTTTAAATCTGCCGACCGCTAGCTAAGCACGAATCTCTCGAACAACACACGCGTAGAGCACGCATTTTTCCGGTACAAGCTCATCTTCACGAAAACGAAGCATGATAAGTACGTTATTCTTTCATCAAGCACTTTATTCGGCGCTTCCCGCATCTGGCGAGAGTTGTCAGAGAACTAAGCTCGTTATTCTGTGAGTTTTACGAGTGTTTTGGACAATTTAAAAAATTCAGCGGTCGGCCTACTCCTTGGGAAGTCGTTCCCGCTCCCTGCGGCCGTCTAATCCGGCGCTGATGAGCGGAGGAGCCTCTGTTGGCATCCGCCATCCCTGTGGGAGTTGCTCGTCTCCTCCCCTCCCCCTCCCCTTCCCACAACCCCTCGCACAGCAACTCTCTTGACTTGGCTTTCTTCTTTTACCACTAGCTTTTTGTGCATTTATTACTAAGCACTTCTGTTCAATTCCATGTGTCTTCGTAAAAATTAGGAGAAAATAGAAACCCTTAATGTAATAAATGGGCACATGTTGTTATTAATAGACTATGTTGTAATTCACAACTGAATGCGAAATTCAGCAAAATTATTTTATTTCAAAAACCTTCAATGAACTCTACTTCTTGTCTATTTATGTTGTATCTAAAAGAATCGTAAAGTGTCACACGATGAGCATGTTTATTTTTAATGTGGCTACATGTTAAGAACATACAATCAAAAACCAATTGCAGTACGTAAATCAGCTGATTGTAAAATGTCACAGTAGATAACTATTGTCACAACTATAATATTGCCAAATTAAATTGTTTTCATAGATGCAGTTTTTCTCGAAATCAAACATTCGAAAAAAATTTCGCTCATGATGTAACTTGATATTCCATTGAATATCTTGACAATATCTGACAATAAATTGACAGAAACCTTCATAAAAAGTTCTTTAAGAGACACTAAAAAATACGATATATGCGGGGCAATTTTTTCTCAACATAACACGTGTAATTGCACTATTTTTTATATTTAAGAATACAATTGTAAAATTAGTCTGTATTTACTTCTTAAGTTTACAACTCATATAAAAACGATGGCAAGCTGCTAAACAATACGTACAAACTTCTCCCTCTTGAGACCAGAAGCATATCCAGGAATGACGAAACCACGAAGAGATGTGTACTATAATAAAATATAGAATCCTTCATATATTGTATTTTTGTTTCATTTCATTAGTCAGACTAGCATTTTATATTTCAGTTCTTCCAACATACTAATTTTATTTATTACTTGAAAATACAATATTTATACGTACTTTTATTTTAAAACTTACATCGTGGAACGGGCGTGGAAGGGCAAGGATGTGGCTATAAAGGAGAAGAGAGACGAGAGAAAGGAGTAAAGAAAAGAGAGGAAAGTGCGGTCGGATGCGGGATATGACTTGTGGCAAGGCGCCGTGCGCGGAGAAGGTGGTGATGTGACGATGAGGTGCTTTAGAGAAAGGAGGAAACAACGGAGCAGTGCTGAGAGTGGTGGAGCGAGTCCAAGGAAGTTGGGTGGGATAGAATGTGGCGGGGAGGTGTTCAGGGGAGTGACGCGGGCTCAGGGGGCTGCGCAGTAGACAGTACGGCAAGCGGCGGGACGGTTTGAAAGTGATGGTGCGGAGTTTAGAGACACGGGTGGGACTTCAGATAATATAAGATAAATTTATTTAAACTACATTTGAGTGTAACACGGTGGCAGATAATTACATTACATAAATAAGGTAATAACTTTCATGTAATAATATAATAATGGTAGTAATAATGCTAAAATAATAATAATAATAAATAATAATAATAATAATAATAACACTGATGATTCATAAAACGTTAATTTGCAAGAAGAAAAAGAAAAGAAACGTCTATAATCTAAAGCTACACTGAGTGTTTATACAATTAAGACCGCACTGCACTGACACTGTACTATCCTTCACTATTGTACTTCACTTCACTACACTATAACACTAAAAACATTTCCTTTATTATTTCTCTGCTCTACACTGCACGACACTTCCCTTCGCTATATAACCTAATATTCTTAGTGAATACCCTCATACACTTATAGAAATACCCTAAATTAATTTCCTAAACTGTTGAATGCTTCAAGGGAAGGGTTCAAAGGTTTTTGCAGGCAATCTATTCCAATTCCTTATCGTTCGATTTGTGAAAATGAATTTCCCAACATCCGTTCTCTGCGGTCTTAATATATTTTGTGCCTGTCTACTGATGTGCGTGGGAATGCATTGCTGCGTGGCGCGGAGCCGCAATAGAAGAGTGGTAGGAAGGGGTGCGTGGGTTGTATAGAAGATGGTGGGTGGAATTGAGGGCGGGAGGGGGGAAGTTGTTGTGGCAATCAACGGGGTGGAATGCGGTGGAGGAAAGCGGCATGGCGTATTTGTTGTGAACGGTAGAGGGAGTGACAGCGGTGAGGTTGGAGATCGGCGTGGAATATGTTCCTGTAACGAGGCGGGGTTGATATCGCGGGGGCGGGACGAAAGGCGACGGGTGAATTGGAGAGAGTTAGTGAGTCCAAGCGGAGAGTGTAAAGGCAGAGCGTTGTGCTGAGGGACAAAAAGGAGCAATGCCTGGAAATATGGAGGGGTGCAGCGTGGCGATGTGGGACGGGATGGTAGGGGGTAGTGCGTGGTGCGCGGAACGGGACGGGCGTTGCGGGGCGATACAGGGTAGTGCGGGGTGATGCGGGGCGATGCGGGGCAATAGGGGTAGTGCGGGGCGGCCGGAAATGGACGGGGCGATGCGGGGCGATGCGGGGCGATGCGGGGCGATGCGGGGCGATGCGGGGCGATGCGGGTGGGGAACTTCGGGGCGGGCTGAGCCGGGCGGGACTCGGCTGGACGAGGCGCCGGCCGGCGGGAGAGGACGAGGCGGCAGCGAATGCCGGGAAGCTGCCTGGAAATGAAAACAAAGGATTACCGGAGGGATCCCGAAAGGAACGCTACATTGAAAAGCGAGCGGGTGGGGGGGGGCGCTTGTGAAGGGAGTCTGATGTTCAGGCAGAGGAATGGGTTCATGGATTTTAGGAAAAATAGTCCTCTTGGAGAAGATGTGGAATAGGGAAATGAGAGGAAGCAAACGTGTTCACAAAGTGAAGTGGTGACGAACTTAAAGAACTTCTAGACGAGTTTAGGGAACTTATAGATCTTGATGAAATTTGTAAAGAAATTAACTGATTACCCTGTGATAAACTTTATTTACTTTTGCTTCAATAGTTAAAGTCGACAAGATTGCTTCTACAGGCCATATTATATTTTTTCAAAAAATAGTGAATTCGAATAATAATTGAGAGAATGGTGCTGATAATAATAATAGTATAATAATGATAATAATGAGAAAATAGAATTGAAGTATTAAATTGATGTATAAACTAAAGTAAAATCTATATATATAAAAGAAAGTCGTGTTAGTTACACTATTTATAACTCAAGAACGGCTGATCCGATTTGGCTGAAAATTGGTGAGCAGGAAGCTTAGAGCCAGGAGACGGACATAGGATATTGTTTATCCCGTTCGACAGCGTTCCTGTGTGAGAACGCACGTTTTTTCACGTTTTCGCGTGATTTCGCATGTTAGCGGTCATTGTTGCCTGTTGTAACCCATTGTTGTAACGCCGCACTGATAACAGAAGGCGATAATGATAGCCGCCTTTCGTTCGCCGTTATATCTATATAAAAGTCGTGTTAGTTACACTATTTATAACTCAAGAACGGCTGTACCGATTTGGTGAGCAGGAAGCTTAGAGCCAGGAGACGGACATAGGATACTGTTTATCCCGTTCGACAGCGTTCCTGTGTGAGAACGCACGTTTTTGCACGTACGCAGTGCAACAAGGATATTACAGTTTCTCACAGTGAGTAACACGCGAGAAAAAGATGGGACCGGCTGTTAAGGCGAAACAGAGTTCGCCGGGTTAGCTAGTATTAAATAAAATACATTAATAATCCTTTAATATTGCAAATTGTTTAATAACAATTTAATTCTTACCACCCTAAACAAGTCACGTAGGAGTTAAATTAATTTTAAATGCCTTATTCGTACTAATAGATGAGGGAAGAAACTAATACTGAAACTACTTATTTATAAATCTCATAGTTACATTGAATTTCTTAATGAACACATGAATTTATTATTCAGCAGTATTGGAGAAGAGATGGTTAACGCAAGTTTGAGATTACCATTTCATGTATCCAGCTTCCTCGGTAACAAGTGAGTAAATAATAAATTTAATTGCAACTTGTGCGGTTATGTTGCATTGCAACGTTCCTTGAAAACAGCTGTCACTCTTTCGTGTAATGGCAGAACTTGTGATGAATCTTACGAACAAGTAGCAAATAAGTGAGTAGCAAGTAGCAGATTGCGGCAGAGGTAGCAAATAGCAGTCCAGTCAACTATCGGCCCTCTTCTTAATGGCCAAACGGTGACGATGGCTTGGGCAACTTTCTACGCCCATGCGACTATCTCTTGACAGCAATTAACAGTGTAATGGCATCAAGAGCACCAGCAAGACTTGATGAAACAGATCTACTACCTGCTCCCGGTCGACGCGTGTTTGAATGCACATGTTAGTTTGTGATCGCCTAACATAATATAGCTCCTGCGCTACAAATGCGTCCTCAATGACTCGCAATTTCGGTTGCTTTCGTGGAAGAACGCGTGTCCATGCGACGGAATAATAAATGTTGGCCCGTTCTTTCTCTCCGAGTGTCTCAGACCAGTCTCTGCGCTCCACGCCAGGCTATGTGTGCGAACGCTTCTCGTATCGGAAGGTTCGCCGTTCTCTCCGAATGTTGACATAAAAGAGTTCTCTGTTGTGGTCTTCACTGGCAGAACTTTGTCACACACTGTTTCAATGACTCTCCAAAATGAATGAATGAAAAAGTTGCTGTTCTATAATGCAACACGTTAATAACCAATATTTAATGGCGGGAGGTCTCTTCTTTGGAACCTGGATATCATGACATCGGCTAACTCGGAAGCAGTGACGTACAGTATGACAATTAATTTGGATGCGGAGAATTAGAATAGGTGAATTAACTCAATCATTGTTTTTTGCATTTTCAGCTCAAATCACAACTTCAGTAAACGCTCATTAACACGAATTCCAAGGGACCCAAATAATCAGAATTTGCGTTATAAAAATTCGTGTTATTCGATTATTATTAATGACCATATTATTGTAATCCCTGATTGGGACCCAAGTTTTGTTTGTGTTACGGTGAAATTCGTAATAATCGAGTTCGTGCTAACTAGGGTTTACTATATTTCATTGTTTTTGGATACTTCTTGAGCTTTGGAGCAGTATCTATTAAAACCCCTCAGACCCCTAAGCGGCATAGTTTTCTTTCGAATTCGACGTGCGTTAGAAATCATTTCTTTTATGTAGATCTAGTGTGTTTACTTCGAGATATATTGTAAGAACTGCAGTTCTGTTGACATTTATTACCCCATTGCTACAAGTAAACTACACAAAATTTATTCACTAAATCATTTCTTTAATTCACTGACTAATACAGGAGTGAAATAGATGTGTTACTAACCTTTCCATAAGCCAATCAAAACATTTATTTCGCACGAAGCACCAAGATCGTGTGAATGAAGCCAGGGAGTCGTGTTCTGGCATTGGAAGTTTCACGCAGCCACCGACTGGAAAAGACCTAAGAAGGGAGGGGATTGTGTGTGGGTGTGGAGGGGGGACGGCGCCGGGGGTTGTGGGGGGGGGTTGCTTCCGAGTGGCAGTCTCCCGCGGCGCCCGCGCTGAAATTTCCGGTCAGTCTGCTCCTCCGAGGAACCCGGAGCCGGAGCACCCAATCGACGTCCCTCCACCGCTTCTCGCACATCACTTTCGCCCTCGTTCTTTCAAGTTCCCCCTCGCTTTCGCTCATCATGGGCACAAATGGCCCAAAAATTTAACCCTTAGATTCGGTTGGGGGTCATTTCTGACCCCAGTCGCAAATAATATTTTGCGTTTCTCTGAAAATTATTCACATGAATTTCTTTTTTGGATATGCCATTTATATCCAGTTTTACATGTGTTGTAAACTTTCAGTTTTTCAAACTTTTCTTGGTTTGAAGTAATTTGATTTTTATGCAGCTGGAGTCAGAAATGCTCCCAAATAGATTTCATGTTACACGTCTAAATTATAAGAAATAAATATAAAAACGTGTCCATTTTCGTTGTTGTTTATCAATGACGCATAAATGGCGTATTTTTCTGCTACGAGTTAGTGGCCCTATATTAAACTTTCTCATGCTGATATGGTAGACACCTATGTGTAGTTATGAGGATGCGCTACAATGTTTTTCTGAAAATATTATTCTTTTTTTAGTACGATACAGTAATGAATCAAATAAAGAACATCATTTTCTAAATGGAAAAAATTCAAAATAGCATCCGATCATGAAATAAGGTAAACTATTGGGTACAACGAGCGGGATCAAATCCAACTCCAAACAAAATCCACTTAAGTAATGAAGAAACAGAGCCCAAGAGTTAAATCATAAATCCTTCATTCAGTAATCGGCCAATCTGCACAACTTCATATGCCTGACTGATACTTAGTTGGACCTCTCTCGGTCCATCTTTTGCCGAAGAATTCAATGTCTACTCTCGTATTTTCTGTGGGGAAAGTGATAATTTCTGGGATACTTACAGAACATTCGAAGAAAACTCTGAAAAATTTTTTTGGGGGCAGGGTCTGTGCTTACAGAATTGATCTCCCATTCCATTCCACCTCATATGAGTTTCCTTGACAAGATAAATGTGTTTTAGTCAATTTATTTTATAGTTCTTTGATACTATTCTAAAAAGCGTGATTTTTAGTTTGAAGACGCAGAAGCATTGTGTAGAAACATTATTTATTACATTGACTTTTGAATAAAATATGAACCAATACAACCTGATTTATCAGATTGGTTAATAATCAAACCTAATTTATCAACGATACAAAAATTATATCGCATTTATATCAATACTCTATAGTGTAACTTTCTGTGTTCGCGGATAGGCGAGCCAGGCAACTATATTATGTTCCATTTTTTTATTGCTTTGGATAGCACATTTTTTGACATACAAATGTATCAAGAGTTGCCACTCTAAAATTATAATTAAATAAGAACCCTTCAAAATGTGTACAGTTTTTAGAGATAATGTGCTTTTGAGATAAAACATTTCGTTTGAGAAATTAAAATTAGAACAAATACTGTATAAGAATGCATCATGAATTAACTAATCAGAGAAAGATCAACCGATTCAGATTTATTGTTTGGTCGTTCTATCGAATTTGTTTATTTTTCAACTACATTATAACTGGATGAAAGATTATATAATTGTTGATACATTCCGTATAGAAGTAAACACTCTTAAAGGTAACACACGAAAATATTTAGGTATCGCATTATAAGTGATCTCTTTGAATGCAGTGCGTTACTAGACTCATATTGGCTGCGCGACAACCGCGGCGGACATGATCATTACATTTGACTTAAAGGGTCTGGAAGGCAGTGAATTAGACTACATAATTCTGGTCTAACACGATTGATATGTTTTCAATGAATTGTTAGGATTTTAATGATAACAACCAGCCACCCATAATCCTATAACACAATAATTGAAACTCGAAAATCAAAACTTGCATTTCAAAATTCGACCTACAAAAATAGACGACCCAACATTGATACAGCACCTCTAGACATGGAACAATCTATGAGGTACAATGTTAATACGTATTGTGGAAATGCTGGTGTGAAATTTTTAAAACAATAAACAATAATTGGCGTCCTTTTGTTCATCGTAACTTTTTTTCGGAACAACCGACTTTCTACGGTTTCAACGGCATCAGTCAATCAATAGGAGCGAAGATCAGGCGTCAGAGCGCCCACCGCCCACCGCCAACTGCCTCCGTTCACCGTTCACCGTTCACACCCCATCGATTGCCCACCGTCCACCACTTACCATCCACAGCGACCACCCACCACTTATCATCCACAGTCCACCACCCACCACTCACCATCCACAGTCCACCACCCACCACTCACCATCCACAGTCCACCGCCCACGACCCCACCGACAACCCACGCCCACGCCCATGCCCTCGCCCTCGCCCCTGTGGTACGGTCTTGCCCCCACACGCGCTCTCCGCGTGCGGTGAGATGATGACGCCCTTTGTGAGCCCCCGCTGCAGAAAGCCTATATGTGCATCAGCGGAGGCGGAGTTCGCGGTGCGGAACGGCGTTGTCGAAAGCGGCGGCTCAAACCTTCAATTGTTCTCGCAGCGCATTCAGGACTCAGGGCAATGATTTCGCTCAGCAAAGGGGAATGTGGGTGTAACGTAACACGCGTTGTGCGAGTATTTTTAGAGTTCCTTAAACACAGAAATGCTAAATGGAACCTAGAAATTATTTTAAGGGAGTCACGTAATACCCCACGCCAATTTTGGCGATATTTAAGAAAAAAAGAACTCGGAGACTTTGTGCTTCAAACATCCAGAGAGTACAATTAAAAAAAAATATTAGTATTGAACCATTATAACTAAAATCTTGAGTAACTTTAGTTTCTTAACTTCAGAAACGTTTTTATAATATATTGTTTCGTTCTATTGTGTAGACAGTATATAAATGTATATCTTTAATATTCAATTATATTTCATAGTATGAAAGAAAATAAACAAACATAAGTGCTTAAGAAACCCTAAACCACATCATCAAACACTTTCTATCACGTGGCTCAAAAGAGTTATTGTCTATAAAATTAGAAATAGAGATAAGCATTTACATTGCAATTAGTGCTTATTGCAAATCTTATTGTAAAATCGAACGAACGCCATGACATTACAGTATAGTGACTGCACAACGTGCGAAAGCTGCACAGAGTCGTGTTGCTGAGAGGAGAGGGCGACGTAAGCTGGAGAGACAGTTACAGCTCCACGCTGCGCTCGTCAAGCCCTCACTTCTTGTCAACTTCGTCCTTTCCCTACACCCCCCTCCCTTGCGCCCTCAGCCCTTGGTGTCAGTGCTACGGCAGTTAGCGTTAGCTGTTTATTTTTGCAAGACTCGTTATTTCTTCAAACTAAATGTTTTTGCGTATGCAATTATAGTGACCAAGGATGCAACAGAAAGAAATAAAATGTTAAGTGCAAAATAAAAATCTTTTATTTCAACGGCTCACCGCAGTTCTAAAATCGTCAACCAAAATTAAAATCCCAAAAACCAATATCTAGGGAGATGTTTCACAGCATAGTCAAATAACAGAAATACCGTATACAGTTCAAGAAAGTAAGCGCAGGTTACAAACTGAAATCCCAATTAGTTACAAACTCAAAGCTCAAGCACTCGGGTATCGGTCTCGAAACAAAAGACCTGCGACCGCCGTGCGCGTCGCTTATCAGCGGCGGCGCCAACTCCCCTCTCCGCCGCACACTGCTTCAATCGGGCGTCAAACCCGGTCATAAATGCAAATGCCAGTGGATTGGCGTAAAAACTGATATCGATGGATTTTTGAGGTTGCTGAATTTGAATATCATAAATAAATTTCAAAATTAAAAATGGCACCTTCAAAATGGCGGATCTACTCATTTGAAAACAAGCAAAAATGCATAAAAAGTATACATATGGGGTTCTGGGGATCACTGATTTCGAATATTATAATGAAATTTCAAAGTTCAAAATGGTGGTTTGTAAATGGCTAACTGATTCATAAAAATATCCATATGTATAAACACATGGATACAGTAGTTCTCGGGTTCGCGGGTTCTTATCATTCCAAAAATGAAATAATTTTCTTATTACAAGTAATTATAAGAAGAAGAAATCGAAAAATTATGCAAAGAAAATAATTTCCTGCGTGGTAGAAGGCACTTCCGGGATATCTAGTGTTAAATCTTAGTATCTAACATTGCAGTAAAGTGACTATACAACAAAAAATGCAGGTAAGTGGAGCTAAATGTTTGATATTCTGATTACGGGAACTCTTCTTGATAAATGAAAAACATGATTGAGTCAGGAATACGCAAAACAAAAAATATAATCCACAATATACGTGACTAACATTTTTACGCTCCATAGATTAGAGTTCAGTCGTATTATATATAAAACTATTAGACACCTTTTTTTAAAATATACCTAACTTATAGTCAAGTGTCTTCTGTTTGGGAATACGAAAAGAATCCACAAATAATAATTTAAACACTTTTTTTCAATTTCACAAATATAGTCCACAAGAATCAATGCATTCGACCAGTCTTTGGAGCAAACGTAACTTTACAAGACCGTGAATACGACAAAAATGGTTGAAATAACGTTCTGGAGCTGAAGTAGTGTGCTTCAATGTCTTCCAAAGGAGTTGTCATTCCGTCAGAATTCAGTCAGCATTCCGAACGCGCACATTGAATTTTGCCATTATGGCCAGGGTTAGGCCCGATTGAACCAGTGTGAGCCGCCGGGTAGCGGGGAGGGGTGTGGTGGGGGGACCGCCCCTGAACCGCGCCGGCCGCCCTCCGCGGTCATTCCGCTTCGCTGATGCCGCGAGGCTCTCTCCCTGGGTGGCGGAAGCTTGCCTTGCTGTCCACGAGCCTCGTTGCTACTGGCGGGCGATTCAATCATTTTGACCGCCTTACGCAATAAACATCTTCTGATTGGTTAGTTGATTGATTGATTTTTCGTATTTCTGGGGCCGTCAATTGCTTTGGTCATTAGTCCCTTTGGTGTAGTGCATGTTTTTCTTTAGGGAGATGGCGGTGATCTTCCCCCGCTGGATGGCGAGATCCGCCGCCGACCTACCGTCGGATAGTGGGGTTTCCCCCTAACCAGGACTCTCCCACCAGCGGGGCACCGCCCCAGCCGGGACAAGCTCTAAGCTCCCGACCGGTCTCCCAGAATGTGTGGTAGTGTAGTGCATATAAGTGTGTGTGTGTGTGTGTGTAAGGGAATAGGATAGGACAAGGAAGAGGAAGGAAAGATCGCGCGCGATCCGTGGCCCGTTTGTTAGGGTACTGCTCCGGCATTCGCCTAGTGTTGATCGGAGAAACCACGTAAAACTACCGATCAGAGCAGCCGGCCGCTAGAATTCTCCTCCAGACAGCGACTGAATTAGACCTAGCTGAAAAGTTGATTGGTTAGTAGTCATCATTGAAATGTCGATTATCATCATTCTCATGATCACCATTTTCGTATGGAGGTCAAGACTAGGACGGATCTGATGACATAGCGATCGAAATCTACGTTTCGAATTTTTATAATCTTGATAATGAAATCATGTGAAGACATTAAGAAGTGAAGCGTAAATTGACTTGGTCCCGACATTTTGAAGAAAAGTATGGATTCACTCGATTCTGACATTGAGAAGTGAGAAGTGAGGTGATAATGGATTTGAATTCGACATCCAGATATGATGTACGGACTCGATCCCCATATTTAAAAGGAAAGAAGGACATTGGTTGGGAAGCCACGCAGATCAACCTACGTGTGGTTAAATATGGCGACGCCTTCGCGAGCGATGACGGCGTCGCACGACCCCTGGTGGCAGCCTCTTTGATCTCTCGCAACTCGCTCTTTTCTTCCTCTTCCCGACCGCCTCCCGCCTTGAGTTTTTCTTCGACGGCGCTGCAGCACAATGCCTGAACACGTGGTGCTGAGGACACAATGTGTTCTCGCCTGGAATAAAGTTCAATTTTTTATGTCAAATTAAATGTGTTATGTGTTATGAATTCGTTAGCGGGGGAGATAGACATCAAGGTTTAATTGTCTAATAATAATAATAATAATAATAATAATAATAATAATAATAATAATAATAATAATAATAATAATAATAATAATAATAATAATAATAATAATAATAATAATAATAATAATAATAATAATAATAATAATAATGATGATGATGATGTTCTTACTTTCGTTGACTGTAAGTCCGGAAATGAAGAGAGAGTGGGAAAACTGGTTGTTGTATTTGATAGAGCTTGATACAATTCATAATAAATTCGTGAATGTTGTGAAGGTACAGTTAAAAAACTCGTAGGTGTAAAGAGATTGTGAAGAAAGGCTTCAACGACCTATGATAAATGCATGTACGAGTATATATTAATGGGAATTGATTGAGCAAATGATGCTATGAGAAAATGAAGGTCATAAAATACGAAGCATTATGGATAACATCCGTTTGACTCCGAATCTAACCCTCTTTCAATTTTTATTTTCTCGCTGCGGAATAGAGAGAAAGTTATGAAATGCTGCGCAAAAAAAACGGCGAATTTTTGGCCGAAATCTCTTATTACAGGACCCTGGTAACAAAAACGTTCAGTTGATAGATTTAAAAAAGAAATCCTTTATCACGTGGTGTAGCCAGAAACGCTAGCGGCTATACCGTTTAGCCGATTTTCTTTGATCGTTATGACTGATATTCTTCGATCGATCTGACAGATATCGTAGCCTCTTGAATTTGAAATCGGTATTTTAATTTCGGGGAGTACTTTACATGAAACCCCCGGGACATTTTCCAAATTTTTAAAAAAGACTCCATCGTCTTTCGTTAAATTTTGTTGTTGGATAGTGTGAAAGATGAAGAAAATGGTACAGGTTTCATAATCATTGAAAACCCTGATTATTCGAAAATTATAAAAGTTCAAAATTATTTTTGGAGTCTTCCTCAAACTAAAATTTTAAACACAGATTTTTCTTTCAATGAAATCTGTTCCTTAAAAATAGATTTTGAAATAAGGTGATTTATAATTTTCCAAAAAATTTGAGTACTTTTCGCGTCAATTTGCATGAAATTCCGGCGAGAAAATACGTACTGATTTAGCAATACTAGCTTTCATTAGCAATTTTCAATTACACACGTTTCGTTGAGGCAACCGACTGCTAATGAATGTGCTCCGCAGAGAATCTCCTTGTTGCGCACTGTCCTTGGTGGCTGCGGGGCAGTGGAGCCAGCGAATCGCCCTCGTGCGCTTCGCCCTCAACCGCGCGTTTGGGGAAGTCGCCGTCGCCTTCCGACGCTGCGGGATCGAAATTGAGATCTGCGCCCTCCCCGCCGCGCGCGCGCCAATCGCCTCTCGGTGGCTGAGGGATTTTTCTATTCTTTGGCCGTCGGAGAACTTCAGATGGCGGAAGTTCTGGACGCGGGTGTGTGAAGTTGGTCACAGTGGGGTTGTAATGTAGTGTTAAATGTAACAATTTTTCTTTCCAAGATGCATGGGTTAAGGGGAAAGACCAATGGCATTACTATTTGAATGAACATTTAATTTAATTAATTGAACGTCATAAAGCAGTTAAAAGCCATGTGTAAGGAATTATGAGGAGAAGTGCAATCTGTGCACGTTCCTTGAGTTCTGGGATCTCTACCTCAACTCATATAAGGCCTACATAGATGAAAACGAATTTTTAATACAGGAGACACAGTATTAGAATTAATAAAAACTAGTGAAAACCCGTCAAAATTTGACGGTGAGATCTGAGATAAATGTAAAATACTGTGCTTATACTAATGTTCACAATACATTGCATTGTTTGGATCTTCAGGGTATAACGAAGATATTCTGTGATGTGAGTTCCCAAGATTTTGAACACGTATGGCCCATGACCAGGTGGCAATGCAATATCGGCGCCAAATGACACAAAAGAAAGAGGACTATTATACTGACGGATATTATTTCTAAAGTTTTTTGATGAGTCATCATCTCCTATAAACAACTGTTTGATTTCTTCTGGCATATTACTCGAAGGTAAACTTATTTTCCTATTTAAGCAACACAGAGTAAACTCATTTGCAGAATTTCTCTCACATGCGAAGTGCAAAGCAGAACAAAACTGACATTTCATAGACAACGACCCATCAGAAAGCGAAATGACGTCACTATCACGACACTTACGCTGACTTTCTCTTTCCCTGCGTCCAGTTAATGTATGTTTGCATCTTTTGGGGCGTGTGGGCAACGATTTGGAATTCGACATAACCTGTGAACAACTTCACTACTTTAGTACAACCGAGCAAAACACACTGTCCGAATGTTCTCTACAAAATACACCACAAAAGCAAATACATGCAAACTGTCAACGCCACAATGCAATAATTACACTGAAACAAAACTTGATGAATTGTAAACAAATCTCAACAATCAAAACAAAACATCAAGCAGCGCCACCATGAAGCAGCGTGGACATCTATCGACTCATATATATCGATTTTGAAACAGCCACCATTTGGAAGAAAACAACTGACTATTGATAAGCGTACTATTAAAGAAATATTTAATTAATTAATTTACACCGTAAATGTTGGTGAATCAACACAAACAATATCTGATAACACATCTAGGGATCACATTTTTTCATTTAAAGGAAAAAATACTACAATCGGTTCAGTAGAAGCTCTAAACGAAGCCATGGCAAAATACCTTATTTTTTTAAATATATAAATAGCTATAATTAATAAAAATATTCAATCCCTTGTAATAAAAAGTATTTGCAAAGGCTAATATTCTTCAAATTTTGGCTTTTATCATTTATCATACTCTTCTTGAAGAAAGTGATTTACTGCCGCGAGCTGATAGAAAACGGTTACTATTTGAATAATTATATACCACTCCGAGCTCAAGAGAACGTGCACAGTTAGTGAGCTACATGTATTTATAGAAGGAAAAGAAGGGGTTATCTTAAGCGCCCAAAATATTTCCTCCAAAGATTTGGGAAAAAAATGAACATTAAAAAATAACGTTAACTTGTGTAATAAATGCAAGTGCATTCTTTAGCTCTGGTTGTGTAGTGCTATCAGAGTGGATACCTACATCAATGAACGGGGTTTCGGATTTCTTGTAGCTATGTGAGGTATCGCACTACTCATTCTTAGTCTACGACCAGACGATCACAAAGTGAACATAACCTTTTTCTGGCGTAGGTTTATCTCACAATCTTCATTTTCTGCAATGCAATGTGTAGTCTTTGCACCAAATGTTTCAAATAAAGTAGCATTAACATATTCTGATTGACCTTAGCATTATAATTCAGGGGACTCCGAGGCCACTGAAGATTTTTTTATAGGTTCCAATATTTAGGGAAGTTCAACATCATTGTTTATAATGTGGTGCTATTTTTCGAAATATATAACAAGTTTTCATAAGTGTTATTAGAGTTTGAATAATTACAGAATATATGGCTGAAAGAAAAATTGAGATCATTTATAAGAAAACTGAAAATTTAGAATACATAGTGTAAAATTTCGTAGAATATTCAGTCTTAGTTTAACATAACTTAATGCTTTGCTATGTTATGAAGATACATTGTCTTTTATTTGTTATAAAAATGTAATTGGTTTTGTCATGAGTTTTAAATACAAATAGCTTTTTTGATTCTTTTCGATTATAACACTTTAAACTGAAATAAGTTTTTGTTCGAGCAAGCACGTATACTATTTGAGGATTCAATTGAATTTAGCAAGATTATCTAACACTTCAATGCAATCCAAATGTAAGTTTTAGACCCTCCCTGCCGTTATAGCATCTGGAAAATCTTTTGCACTCGGAAATTCTATCTTTTGAAATCTATTAACAACACCTTACTCTCTTAACATTTGTTCTATAATACAGTTGTGAAGAGTTTCAATTTCAAGACTTTTTCAATTTTAAGATAAAAAATTCATTTTTGTGATTCTATATAATGAGATCTTCTTTCATTGGACATTCAAACTATGAGTTTGGTCTTGCTTATTACTATATTCTGATTAACACAATGTTACGTACTTCGAAATGGCTCTATCTTATATTGGTTATTCTCGTGAATGTTTGCGTAAATGAAGTAAGAATTAGTCAACTTTTGAAAAGAAATTCTCTCTTTAATGAAACTGAGTGGGGTTTGCCAAACGAGGCTTAACATGAGAGATAGCGTGAGGATGAGATAAGGTATTGAGAATTACGAAGAGTAATGCTTCAGTTTACTTCGCGGATAACGGGAAAGGTAATTTAAACACCGGCGGGTCCCTGCAATAAAACTTATTCGCATAAAGATGTTACATAGTCTCGCAGAAGCATTTTCTGGGTCTAATTTACACTTTTATTCGTATATAACTAATTTTCTATGCGCAGAGAAATTGAAACAAATAAGACCACCCTTCTGTCAAGTGAGAGAGCTATATGGTTTTATTAGATACCCACAAAAATACAAAAACAATGAAACAATTTCGTTTTTCGCTGAAAAAGTACACATTTTTATTGTATTATTGCACCAATTCTCATATATTTGCGACTATTGATTAAATTATCATATGCAGTGTGACTACTTACAACAGAAGGATGCCATCTTATAACAATGCTCCAAGGAAGAGGTCTCCATTTTTAAACATTTAATATTCACGTTTTGCGTTATGGAATAGAAACTTTATTTATGTCCTTGTTTTATAAAGAATTGTTGAATACTATACTACGTTATTGCATTATTCGTGAAGACTGTTTTGTTAAATTATTTAATTTATTTCAAAGTTATTCGAAAGTATTGTTGTATTTCTTGTTCTTGTTCTGGTCTTTCTTTCTTTTTTTCTTTCTTTTTTCTTTCTTCTTTCTCTCTGTGTGTGTCTCTCTCTCCCTCTCTCTTTCTTCGTGCAATTTAAATTGTCTTATAATGAAAATATAACAATTTAATTTTTGGAGTCACACATAAAAATTGAATAAAACTTTCCTCATTTTCATAGTATCTGAGGCAATGTCATTCAGTTGGACGCCTTCTCTGCCTTACAAAAGTTTTATTTGCCATTTATCGCTCTGGTTTGTTTATACAATACTACTGTTGAATTATCCATCATACAGACCAATAACAAGTTTAAGATGGCCTGGAAGGAAGTTTGCTCTCCCAGCGAACGGCAGCTCACTTGTAAAACGAAACGTGCCACAAAGTTAAGTGTGCGTATTTCCAAGGATGTTCCGCAGTACGACACCGCATTCAGAACCAAAGCACACACGACATATCATCTCAGCTCACTCTCATACTTGTCTTTTTAACGCGCCGTTTCGTCCTTCATCCTTCGTAAAACGCACCCTCGTATTCTCTTCCTCCGCCAGAGCGCGCTGCTCTCCTGCAACGCACGTCGTCGCCGCGGAGTCGCGACGTTTCGCAGCGTGCGTGCAACCGCTCACGCCACTCCCATCCGGCGCGCCGCCGGTTTAAACACAATACTCATAATCCCATGGGCTGGGCCGTTAAATCCGCGCGCGTTAAACGCGGAATCAATCAGCAGTAGGCTGCCGGCGCCGGCGCCTCCATCGGCGCCGTCGCTGCCTGCGCCACGCCTCGAGACGCCCCGCGACGCCTCGCAGCGCCGTGACACACTGTGGGTCGGACGAGCAAAGTGGACTGCGTCGTTGATGGATTGATTGATTTTTTTTTCGTGTTTCCGGGCGAGTCAACACCTTTGGTCATTAGTCCCGTAAGTGTAGTGCATGCTTTTTTCTCGGGAGATAGCGGTTATCTTCCCACGCTGGATGGCAAGATCCGGGGCCGACCTACCGTCGGCTAGCGGGGTTTCCCCCTAACCAGGACTCTCCCACCAGCGGGGAACCGCCCCAGCCCGGACAAGTTCTAAGCTCCCGACCGGTCTCCTGGAATATGTGATAGTGTAGTGCATGTTAGTGTGTGTGTAAGGGGAGAGGATAGAACAAAGAAGAGGAAGGGAAGATCGCGCACGATCCGTGGCCCGTTTGTTAGGGTACTGCTCCGGCATTCGCCTGGTGTTGATCGGAGAAACCACAGAAAACTACCGATCGGAGTAGCCGGCCGCTAGAATTATCCTCCAGACAGCGACTGAATTCGACCTAGGACTGCGTCATCATGGTCGATGGAAAGTTGAGGGAAAGTCCCTCTAATTGATGTGTCGGTCGGTGCGTGTCCTCGCCATACAGCGGGGAAAGATCACAGACACCTCCCAAGGAAAACATGTACTACACTTAAGAGATTAATAATCTTAGTTGTTGATGCGCCTGGAAACAGGAAATAATCAATCAATACATCGATGGAAATTTATTTACTGGTCTATTGACTTTTCATGACGCCAGTCTAAATAAACAAATGAAGGTCAATAAAATTGGATAAAAAAAACGATATCGATGACGTCTGCAAACGCATTCCTTGCTATAAATAAATCAAGAAGTAAATATATTACTGAAAAATGTCTTATTTCATCTGATTCTCTTGAAGTTAACTACCTCTCATCCCATTTTCCGTAATTCTTTGATTTTGATTTAATGTAAGTTGACAATTTACAAAACTATTTGCTGGTCTATTTTCTCCTTACGCGAACTAGAAACCGATAGTTTAGATCCAACCATCTCACAGCTAATTATATTTTACAATAAATATTTGTTGTACATTCAGTATATCTGAAACACTTACACGTTATACTCAATGATATTAAGCACAGAAGGTTTAAAAAAAGTTATATATACTCGGTCAGAGGTTCAGCGGCATCAAATTATGTAGTTGATAATGGAGCTCTTTTTTTACATACATAAGCATTAGAACATGGAACAAAACAATCAGCTGAAATAGCAAGTATCAATCGTAGCTGTAGGTCTCCCCGTTCCAAATATATTCTCTGCCAAAGACTTTATACATCTTTTGGATCTATCTGTTTATTATATACCATTTCATGTAATCATCCTTATTACAAATTTTGTGTGGGTTGGTGTATTAGAGATCGAACATCCTTATTTTATTAAGTTGTGGTCGTTTTTAACCAACAAAATCAGAAATCCACATCGCAATCAAAGTGTATCTGGACATTGTTGAAAGGAAGCTAATTCCCACAGGAAATCAAAAGAAAGGAAATAACCTAATTATAATGTTGCATGCAATTCTCTCTGTTATTCCAAACCACACGACTTCTGGAGGGTTAAGCTGATATTCAATATCCCACAGAATGTACGTGCAGCGAAGCACCTATGTCCACGGCGGAAGTCAAACCTACAAATCTTTCATCCGATCTACTTTCAAATCGCATTCTCTCTTCTCGCTGATCCCTTTCCAACCAATTCTCAGCCCCCCGCATCTTTTACTTTACACAACTCTCGTATCATTTAAAATGTTGTTATCATTTGCACTTATGATCGGCACATATAATCTCTTCACCTTTACTACGTACGATTCATCATTTTCACGGTCTTGAATGTAAGCATTCTTACTTTATAATTCTCTGTTGAACCCATACATACTACGTACTGTCGAGAAGCCATCATTCAGAACTTGACTTGTCCAATTCAATATTTTGCAATAAAAATGAAAAATATAGCACTAATTTTACATTTTTCAACAGTCTTTATCTCAGCGAATAGAGTTCTATTTAATGTATTGTGTATTTAATGTATCCAGTTAATGTAAAACATCTCGCGTTTTTTTCTGGATATAAAATTCTAGATAAAAACAACAGAACTCAATATTTACCAAATGGACATGTCACCTTTTGAACGTTTGCTCCTCATGTTTTAGCCACATCGGTTACCGGTGACGGATTTTCTATTTTGTTAATTTAGATTATTTTTTTGCCCCTTTCGTACTATTTCGGACCAGTGTGCGGCGCTGCTACCATCGCTCTGCGCGTGGCACTAAAGCGAGCTGACGAGGCTCTGTGCTTTAATGCGACAGTAAAAATGTTTACTCCCTGCTGTTAACCTGCATCGCGACGCCGGCAACAACAGCAGGAGCCATCCCAACCCCCGAGGTGGGGGGGGGGGAGAAAGACGACGCCGACGACGACGGCGTAGGCGCGACGGAATGTCGTCGTCGTCGCCGGCGGTGTAGTCCCTGCGTCTACCCTCTTCTGCAAGGAGGCTCTCTACAGCCCTTGCGTTCTGTTCTTATCTGGGGTGCGTCAACTCCCCGTTTTCCTCGTTACTTTACTTCTTTAAGTCCGTGGCCGCTGGTCACAGCTTAAGTCGTGAGAGAAAATATAAGGCTTGCACGAATTAAAATAAGATATGAAGGTCTTGGGACAGAAGGAAGATTTCCCTCAATCAAGCGTTTGGATACCCGTTAATGTTAATGTCTCGGTTTTGGTACCGGGAGCGGTGGCATCCTCTGATGTCACTGCAGCGCCTCTGACTGGGAGGTCCTAGGTTCAAGTCCCGACAGCGGCAAGGTTTTCTACACTAGATTTTCAGCTAGCTCGAATTCAGTCACTGTCTAGAGGACAATTCTAGCGGCCGGCTGCTCTGATCGGTAGTTTTCCGTGGTTTCTCCGATCAACACCAGGCGAATGCCGAAGCAATACCCTACCAAACGGGCCACGGACCGCGCGCGATCTGTCCTTCCTCTTCCTTGTCCTATCTTCTCCCCTTACACACACACACACTTACACACACGGTAGGTTGGCGCCGGATCTCGGCATCGAGTTGGGGAAAATCACCGCCACCTCCCGATGAAAAAACATGCAATACACTTACGAGACTAATGACCTCCGTAGTTGACGCGCCCGGAATCACTAACAATCAATCAATCGGTTTTGGTGAAATTCTGTGTCTTATCTTGTTACTAAATATGTCTGCCGATTTATTTTGGACTTGGATCGGTGACAAAATCACACATATTGTGATATACCAGAATGACGAACCATTTTTACTAAGGAAATGTCATTTTATTTGACATAGAATATAGGGATGTCAATAGACGATCGCGAGGGGGTCGCTATGTGACAAATAAACAACGGGCGTTAAGGATCATTTTCGTTAGGTTGAAATGACAGAGCAGAGGCGGAATAAGCATTGATTTGAGAGAAAAAAGAAAAAGATATAGGATTCGGATGCTTCCGAGTTTTTAGAAGAACATTCATTTGCTAGAGAAACACGGTGATTGAGCGGGTCGGCTCTTGTTATATTTTACTAGATCGAGGAAAGACTGAAATTGACAGTTGTATACAGTTAACTATCGTTTCTTATATTAGGATAGAGCGTTCTTGTAAGAAGAAAAATACGTATCTAGGCGTCCACCCGAGACGTTAGTGAGAGAAGTCACGGATTATTATATTATTACAGGGAGAATTTGGAACCAGACACAGACATTTGGCGAGGACTTTATCCAGAAATAAGATTCTGCTGCGCCGACGGAGAAGGTTCTACGGGGCGCCATCGAACGAAGAATGAATCGTGAACGTGAATCGCGCGAAGACCCACGAATGAATAAAAAGGTTTTATAACTACCACATGACCAAAGATGAATTCATTTTTATTATCAATATAATAAATTCAAATTTGTTAAGTTGAAAGAAAGCTAATTATCATTGTTTGTTACGTGCAATCCAGCATTTTAATAAGATTTTCAGCATCCTCGCCACTCCGTACGGATGGCAGATTGAATAATTGGTTGCAGAGTAAGTAGCAACGATTATGAATTTCGAACCCCAATTACTGAGCTAGCATAACATAATTTTGGAAGGAGAGATATTTAAATTACATAGGAATCATTAGGTTTCAAGTGCTACCTCTTCCTGGTGCCCAAATTACATTTATCAGTCATAATTATGTTTCAAAATGTCGCTCCAAGTGGGGCTTGTTTTTAAATAGAAAGACGGGGCTTGTTTCAAATTGGCACCAGTCAACGTCGGGCATGTTTCAATATATCAATCAAAATAGAGATATTAACATTTACGTATAACGGGAGGATAGCTGTGACTGGGGTGGCATAAGTAGTTTTTACCCCATGCTTTTATGTTTGTCGCAATATCGTAATGTACAACACAGACACTGTTTTCTCTAATAGATGGACTAAATTAATTAATGTACGCCAGATAATAGTGAGAGAGGATCTATTTAACAAAGGAGCGACTGCAGACGTATAAAAATCTGACGCTGCCACATCTGTCAGAGAAGTTCATTTAGTGAGAGCAACGCAGGACCGAAGTTGCTGACTGTAATCGGGAAAGTGAGGACACTAGTGTTGAAGCTGTAAATGGTGTCTACTTGAAAACAGTAATGCATAAAATAATAGTAATAATAATAATAACAATAATAAATCAATTGATTTTTAATCGTTGTGACTGGCTCATATCTTGCGATACCCTCATTATGTCTGTCAGCACTGTAACCTCCCGTGGCCTGTCAGCCTGTTACGGCCTTCGCATCTCCTCTCCCATCGACGCGGCGTCTTCGCCTTAGGCGCGCAAAGGAGGACATTCTGCGCGCGTCATTAATAACGAAGATTGCGCCGGGATGGATATTTCGTGTTCGCATTAGCTGCGCACACTCGCTCCTCCCCCGCCCCCGCCCCCGCCCCGCCGCCGCCCCTTTCGTCACATGACGCCTCCCGAGGCGAGCACGACTTCGCAACTGCTCCCGCTCCGCTGCCTCCGCCGGCGCCCGTCCTCCCACCGCCTCCCATCGCCCCGTACGAAGTTCCCCGCCGTATCAGTCACCTTCGTTTCTCCGTCCCCATCGACCCATTGTCCCCTTCATTGATAATTCCCTGCCGACCCATTTTCACCTTTTTTTTGGCAACTCCCCACGGACCCATTGTCACCTTCATTGCTAATTCCTCCTTTCTCACTGTCACCATTTCTAATCCCAACTTCCAGCTTTATTGTCGGTTCACCATCATCTCACTGTCACTTTCATTATCAGTTCCCCACCATCCTACTCTCACCTTAATTATCAGCTCCCACCGTCCCATTGTCACCTTTTTGTCAGTTCCCCGAGCCCCACTGTCAATTTCGCTGACTGCTTTCTATCGCGTCACTATCATTTCACTGTTTTCACAATTGTTCTCCACCGTTTCACTCCCGACATCGTTCGCCACCACTCGCCATCACAAAAGTTCCGCCATCGCAGCCGCTCGATCGTCGCTTGGCCTGTCGCTCCACTGTGTCCATCATCCCTCCACTCTCTTGCCCGCCAACACTCTCCTCTCCCAGGCACTCTGTCAGCGCTATCACCTCGCCACTTCGGCCGTCAATCGTCCGTGATGACCACTGAGCGGCAGCCTCCGCCTCCGCTTGCCACCCCGTCGCCACGCCCCCTCGGACGCTGGGTGGCGGTACCCCAGGGGGGCTAGAGGTTGAGTGGGTGAAGGTGATGGTGACTACGTGACGACGGCGAGGGTGGGGTGATGACTAGATCGGAAAAACATATAGTATGAGACGTCGAAATATGTTCATAAATATGTAATGAAAACGGTGAGAATATGAAATAAATATTCCGATTCAATATGTAATATTAAAAATTCGCTCATTATTAAAATACATGTACATAATACGAAATTACATTTATAAAACATCCCCAAAACCAGGCGAACAAATTTTAAAAATAATACAAACTCATTTGGAGAGCATAAGTTGGTGGACACTTTGCGAGATACAACTTTCCCGTCAATAGCAAAAGCTTTATGTATTTCTATCCAGGTCCGTAGTTTAGCATCCACACTATACGCAATAGAAGCCATCGTACAAATTGAGAATGTCTACGACCAGCCAACAACCATTGGCTGCAGGTTTCGGCTCTGTTATCGAAGTGTTCCGCGTCGAAGATCGGTCAGTTTGTCGGAAATGAAGGTTGGTCACGAAACGCGGCGTCAGTGATCTCAGTGGCTGGCGCCCTCTTCCCACCACTCAGATAACTGAAGCAGGCGGTGGGACTGGGAGAACATCCGACCGCGTCTTCGCGTAGCGTGCCTTGAGTAGACAGCACGCAGGAATGGCTGATTTTTTTAAAATAAGTTTTTCATAAAATGTAAGTAATAAAATTGAAGAAAATTTATAAAATAAAAAAATTGGTAAAAATAGCAAAACGTATAAAATATGTAATACACTTCAACGCAAAATATATAAAAATATGTAACGAAAAAATTGGATATATATTCTTAGGTTGACGACGATTCGCCAACATTACAGTTTAGAGAAAGGTAAGCAGAAAGAAAAAAAATATAATTGTATAAACATCCCGTCTCTAGTGATGACTGTGGCGATGATGGAGTAAGTGGCAGTGGCACCGGGAGAGGTGGCTCAGTGAATCAACCGATGTCAATGCAGTGCCTCCGGCTGAGAGGTCTGGAGGAAAATTCCAGAGACCGGCTGTTCTGATCAGCAGTTTTCCTATTAACACCAGGCGAATGCCGGAGCAGTACCCTAACAAACGGGCCAAGGACCACGCGCTATCTTTTGTACCTCTTCCTGGTCCTATCCTCTCCCCTTACACACACACTTACACTAGCATTCACTACACTACCACATATCCTGGAAGACCGGTCGGGAGCTTAGAGCTTTTCCCTGCTGGGGCGGTGCCCCGTTGGTGGGAGAGTCCTGGTTGTGGAAAACCCCGCTAGCCGACGGTAGGTCGTCGCCGGATCTCGCCATAAAGCGGGATAAGGTCACCGCCCCCTCCCGAGAAAAAAAATACGCACTACACGTACGGAACTAGTGACCATAGTAGTTGACGCCCTCGGAATCACTAACAATCAATCAACCAAGTCCCAGTGGCAGTGTGACCGATGGGGGTGGCAAACATGGTGGTGTAGGTGGTAATGGTTGTGGTGGCTCTTTGAGTGGTGACCGTGTCGGCGATGTCGGTCGCAGCGGTGGTGGCAGTGGCAGTGGCAGTGGCAGTGGTGGCGGTGACCAAAGGACTAAACGATGTTCATCTCCTGCGCTCTCAACTCGGCGAGTGTTCGCCCCGAGCGGAGTTCTTCGACGGACGAATTTACGGAGGAGAGCCCGAACGAGAGCGCTTGTACGTGCGAGTGGAGTAATGACGAGCAGGAAGGATAGTGCTTGCGACATGGGTGTAACGACAGCAGTATCGTTTGAGAGTCTACTCCCATATGAAACGCTTACATGCTTACTCAAAGAGGAAATGGTTAGGAAATGAGGAAGACGTCCTACTAAAACTACGAAAGATATATTATTCTCACTTACAGAATAGTGCATTTCAGTAATTGAAGGAGAGTTATAATATTTTAAAAGGTTGACAACTCGAAAACTCTTTAACGTACATTCTTATTTATATCGTTGTTAGAGCATAATTTTAGTTTTGAAATGACTGCAAATTCTTAGGATAATTTCTTCACGAACGAAATATTTCTCTAATCTTATGAACAAAGTCGAAACATTAATCTGAAGTGTACTTTATCTGTTATAGTTGGAGGTTATGTGTAACACAAAATAATTTTAATATGTATTGGAATTTCTAAAAAAAATATTTAAGGCTGTTGCATGAATGTCCAGTCCATGCGATTGAAAAATTACAACTTTTAAACAAAATATTGTTATTATTATTAGTACCACGTTTAATGTTTCAACTTCACCAGATGAGTGAAAAGGTATGGTTTGTATTGTTGTGACATATTAATCGGGTTGCGAAAATGAATCAAAAAATAAGTTTCTCCCGCCCTGTGCTCCTTGCGTTGTGTAGGGTGATACTGCGGCATTCATGAGAAAAATACCTGGAAATGGACGGAAATCACCGATCAGGACAGCCAAACATAAAATGGATTCCGGAATTCTTCACAACACTCTGATAATCAACACATAAAACAAATGAACGGCATCCGCCCGGAATTCAATCCGTCCTTCCAGTTTTCGTGATCATAAGGCGTCTTATTTATGTCCCAGTTGCCGAAGCAGCCTGTAGCGGCACGGGGTGGTGCTCTTATTTTCATATGATGCAGCATTATGTTGGTGGACAATTCTAATCGAACGAATTTGAATAAAGATGTAACTTTTGAGAATTGTCTGTTTAGCACGCTTTCCCATCAAAGTTCGGAATTACTTTCATTTATCGTAGACTCAGTACAAAAAGTTATACGAAACACTTTTAAGACTTTAAACAATGTTTTCTCTCTCGTCTTCGATACCCAGTCTTCCTAATGTTTTTAGAAGTAACTATTTATTCATAATGTTAAGTACGGAATATTTGCTACGTAGTATTAGTAACGGAATAAATTCAAGTTAACGGATATATCGAATAATTCTAAACATTTTCTTTTTAAATATAAAGGATACCGTTGAAAAGTGTATTGCCGACGTCCCTTCCCCGGAAGCTGGTTGTTCTCTGCAGCGGGCGGCTGCGAGACGATGCAAGCGCCGCCGGCGCCGAGTGGCTAACGCGCTAACTAGATTGCCTAACCCTCAATTAGGAGGCAAATTCTCCAAAATTACTGGGCACTTTGTAAATACAACAGAACTGCTCTAATTAATCATCTCGTATGCCCACAGATATGGTTTCTAACGGTGCATCCGGCGAGATCCAAACTTGAGAGAGCTCTCCCGCTGCCTGTGCTTTGCAGCTCGGCGGCGCGGGAATTCTCTCGCCCCCTGTCGTTACGCGCGCTTGTTTCGCGTCGCTTCCTCGCGTCAATTGGTGCTCTCGGGGGCACTTGCCAAGGCCGCGACGCGCCGCGACGCGCACGCACGTGACACGAAGACTGGAGGTTGTTTTAATGCGGGTGGCGGATATCTATATATTTAAACAAATAAGGTATTCTGCCATGGCTTCGTTTAGAGCTTCTACTGAACCGATTGTTGTATTTTTTCCTTTAAATGAAAGAATGTGATCCCTAGATGTGTTATCGGATACTGTTAGTGTTGATTCACCAACATTTACGGTGTAAATTAATTAAATAATTCTTTAATAGTACGCTTATCAATAGTTAATTGTTTTCTTCCAAAGGGTGATTGTTTCAAAATCGATATACATGAGTCGATAGATGTCCACGCTGCTTCATGGTGGCGCTGCGTGATGTTTTGTTTTGATTGTTGAGATTTGTTTACAATTCGTCAAGGTTTTGTGTCAGTGTAATAATTACATTGTGGAGTAGACTGTTCGCATGTACTTTAGAAATAATATCCATCAGTATAATAGTGCTCTTTCTTTTGTGTCATTTAATGCAGATACTGCATTGCTACCTGGTCATAGGCCATACGTGTTCAAAATTTTGGGAACTCCACATCACAGAATATCTTCGTTATACCCTGAAGATCCAAACGATGCAACATATTGTGAACATTAGTTGGGGCGCAGTATTTTACATTTATCTCAGATCTCACCGTCAAATTTTGTCGGGTTCTCACTAGTTCATAGTAGAAATTCTAGTAGGTCCTAATTCGGTGAATGTGTATTCGTGATTTATATTCTAGACAGTGTGCGAATACTGTAGACGTTTTATCACGGTTCGAAGGTTCGAGGGCATTCTATTTTGATAGACACGTACCCATGATTCAAATGATAGAGTGTGTTCAAATACTGCTATGTTTTAATGATAACGAAGATTAGAGGATGTAGTGATTGTACACATACTCATGATTCAAAAGCTAGACGATATCTCATGATTTGGAAGTATTCTCATGATACAAGAATAGAAGATATTGTAATATGCTGGAGGGAAGTTCCCCTGCTCTCATTCGCATCAGTCATGTAATTAAAATTGTGGCTGAGTACGAAAGAAACGATTCAACTCTGACTATTTTGGGAAGAAAATTTGGTGATAATACATATAACGCGCTTCTAGGAAGTTTGGCATGATAAGTTCTTGTTTGCGTTTCATTGATTTTATTCTGGAGGCTTAAGAAGTGGTGATTAGGGCACTCACATTTCACCTCTGTGCATAAGGGTTGAAATCCCAGTGGACACGTGTGGAATTTGTTTTCGAATCTTTTGCAAGAACATTACAGAAAACTTGCTTTTAATGATTGTTGTACTATTCAAATGCATGGAAGTGCTCACAAAGCTTACTCCTGTTTTGTGTCATTTTGTGAAAACATTTCATCACTGTATGGAACGTGTACTTTTTTGGCGTGTTTGCCATTAACTATATTTTTGCCCAAAAATGTAACAAAACATTAAAAGGTATTGAATATATCACTTATGTAAGAATTTATCAGAATGACCCCAGATATTCAAAACTAGAAAATATCACCCTTTCTGGTATATCCACAGAGATTTCACGCAAAAAAAATTAGGAAAGATATAAAAGAAAGTGATTGAAAATCTATGTGAAGCTGTTACAAGTTGCTTACCAATATAATTAGTGTCGGAAGTTCAGTAATTAAGTAGTCGTCATTGCACACGTCTTCAGTAATACGAGGGCAAGCTGTTCACAGTAATCTTGTAAGCAGAGCACCTCAACACTTAACTTGTAAGCATTTCTGGCTCATCAACGCTTTCCTGAACTCCCAGCCACACCTCCACCGCGGTGAGGTCGCCACACTAAACTCTCTTCCCGCACCACTTTCCTCCTCATCCCCCCCGCCCCACTCCGCCCATCACCGCACCACCTCCTGAATTTCAAGCGCCTCTCCCCCTCGGGACAAATGATTTGCCAGCGGGTATCGAATATCTTTCAGGAGCTGCGGAGGTGTATTAAAGGCGTGGTAGCATGCAAATTAAAGGTAAATTAGACCTGCAAAGCTTAATGTAGGCTAATCAGTTTGCAAGACAAAAGACTTGGCCCGCCACCGCCGCCGCCACTGCCGTCTCGGGCCCGGAAGTCCCCAGCGACCGCCCCGCCCCTGGCGGCCCGAGTTTAAAGCAGCGAGAGGCGAAATTACACGGGCCCTCGCCTCCACGCTATACGACTTGCTTCTTGTTTAGTCATTACAGCTGCAGCGGGCATACGGTGGAGCTGCCCGCCCCCTCTCCCGCTAATACCCCCGTGTCCCGCGGGGCGCGTTGGAGTCGCTATTGCAGGTTCACCTCGGCTGGGAGCAAGCGGCCGACTCGCGCCTGCCCAGAGAACGTCCGTGAGGTCGCCGTCTGGCGAGGTGGTCAGATTGGACGGTATTCCGGTTTCAAGGCTGACAATTTTCTGGGTTGCATGCGGGCGATATATTTTGCTAAATTATGGAAATTGGTGTTCTGTTGGACCAATGTTAATACAGTTACAAAATCTTTCAAACGCCCATAACACTTCATATGTATTTACACTTTATTGCTTTCAATTTGTTTTAAATTATTGACCTTGTATTTTCTCTGTGCCTTATGGCTTGATCCCCAACATTGAATTTAATTATTATAAATTCATTTACAAGTTTGGCCGTGAAATTGTTTACTTTAATATAACTTTCCATGTACAAAAACAATTAATTACGTCTATCTTATATTTGAACATAAAGTGGTTAGATTAATGTTGTTAAGAAGCCTTGCTCAAGTTTGTCACTGTCACTAGATGCGATAGCTTGTAGCGAAGTGTGCTCTCAGGGGCAGGTGGGTACCAACTGAGGTTAAAAAGAATATTGAAGTCAACGTTATAATATCTTATACCCTTATAACATATTAAAAGCTTCAAAGTTACGAATTATAATTCGCAGCTTACCCTAGAGTTCTAGGGTTTAATTTTCTATGGTTTACTTATTTTATAAACAGCTATTTCTAAGTTTGTAATAGATTTATTTCATGGAAAGCTTATAAACACTTCGTATATTTTAAGGACTCGGGAGTAGAAGACGGTAATTCTCAGAGTTATAGTTTTTGTGATATGAAGATTTTTGTACGCTTTCATCAATTATGGCACATAATTGTCCCCCAGTTATCATTTTTATGACTCCCATTTAAACTGTTTCCAACAAAACTGTTCACTTGCTTATATCTCGCAAAAGTTTACTCCTGGGTTAATACGCTTTGCAACAGAGCCCTTTACTTTTTCAGCTTTTTTATTAGCTTTATCACTGAAAAAATGTTTTTAACTCTCACATGTTTTCTCAATACTTCTGTTTCCAACACTCTCATAGATTCCTCCAATTTCTGTGATATACCACAACGCTACCTTTTCAAAGCACTCAGTTTCCTAGATCAAGAGCAAAAACGTACGTTTTGTGGGAAACATTCTGTAGGGGACACCTTTCTTGAACGGATACCGTTTCAGTTTCGAGTATGACTGTTAAAGAGAGTTTCTCTTTGTCCCCCTACGAGGATCCGTGTCTCAACAGGTATTCGGAAACCCTGAAAGTGAGTTCGATACCTGCCATTACTTCCAGAGCCGACTGGAAGGAATTATCGGAAGTATGTAGACAATTTAGCGATGTTTAATAAAATGTTTTGACGGTGGATGTTGGTGAAACTATGCGGGACTTTCCATCGAGTTCACTGTTCTAGATTGTTGCTTCGAACGCTGTCTCAACAGTCGTTTCACAAAACATTATTTTGAACGTTATAATGGAAAATATAAAACGTATTTTTTTAGATACTACGTCAGTTTTAACCGTACTTTCTAAAATTTTTAACATTTCTGCACACTTTCAATCAAATTCTTATTTTTTTAAATGATTGCATATATGCATTTACCCACCTATAATAGACAAAATATTTTATGAAAATTGATACATCAAGGCTTTTGTGAAATTAATTGTAAAACTATATTAGTAGCTACAATTTTATGTTTCATTAATACAATCAACTCTGGAAAATCATTTGCCAACAATTTGGAATTGTTCTGTATATTGAAGACTGAATAATTTATGACTACAACTCGTAAATTTCAAAGTTTCCTGGTTGATTAGAAGTAGGATCAACCTTTTGTGATACCCATATTGGCTGTATTGTTTTATTACTAAATATGATATCTTAAATGTTGAAACGAGTTATCTGCTTACACTAGTGCTTATAATGAAATAAGCATTTAAACTGTAGAATTAAAAAATATACACAAATTAAAAAGGAATTTAAATCTTTATACAATTGTATTTCTTAAGGTTCTGTTTCCAAAGTTAATTATTTTCAGAAAATCCCTAATAATAACTCTTCCGAAATTTCTAAAACCTTTCTAAATAGGACATGAATGGAATTACTTGGTAATCCAAAATCATTTAAAAGCAGATAAATCAATTTCTTCTCTTAACGTGGATTTTGGAGACCATGTAAATGTCCGTCGCAGAATATTCTTTTTGATCTCAAGAAGATTTATAATTGGTACCCGACTGCAGCAAGAAAGTATGGGGACCGAAAATCAAATGGAAAGATGATGTTATGAAGGACATTAAGAGACTAGGGATTGGCATGAGGTGGTGCAAGATGGAGGAAAACGGAAGGCAAGTTAGGAGCAGGCAAGACATTCAAGATAATGTTGTAGCGCCGTAGAAGAAGAAGAAGTGACTTAGATGATAGAGAAACAATGTTAATATGAAAGATAGGTATTCCCAAGGCCTGATATGTGGCGGAACGCGAGACAAGGGCTCCGGTACCTCGGGAATAATTATTAAATTATGTTTATAAATATGTATAACTATTTCTATTAAATTAATAATTAATTTGCGGCGCGTTCCGGGACCTAACATTTTATAAATCAAGAACTGAGTATTCATCATCCTGATTAAATATTAGAGGGATGTGAGAAAGCAATGCTAACATTACATCCTAGTAAAAGTAAATACACATATAAGATATAATTAAATATTTATGAATATTGAAAAATGGAAAAGGGAAGGTCTTGTGATTCACCACAGGTTTTGCGTGCATACGTTTGAGAACGGGTTTATATATTTTCACATTTTTAACGTACTTACACCAAATGTTTTACATTTAAACATTATCTTATTATGTTAAATATTTGATGTTATTTCATTAGCGAGAGTCAAAACAATGTGCATATGTACGTACTTATCCATGCATAAGGACACGTTGCACGTAAAGACAACATTGATAATTCACATTTCAACAAATTAAATGATTTTATAAAAACAAAAAATGAGGAATTAAGCGAAAAAAATTTACTTCTTAAGCAGAAAAGAACTAAATAGATTCTTGGTGACGACTAGTCCAGAGAACAATACGTTATTACGGAGACAAGTTTAGGAAATAAGTACGATATCTTATTAAAAAGTAGTGTCATATTAACTAATAATTAATAATAATTATAATATCAAATTGAAATATTTGTACTTTAAATATGAATTTCTCTAAGTAACTAAATATTTGTTGATAACTCTTGCTGATTGATGAAGTACGTAAACTTTTGTTGCATGATTGGTTTGTGTTCCACGTGATATAATTTCAGAATTTTTACACTTTTCTTGAGTTATGATTAGTGCAATTAATTTGGGGATAATCAATTATTTTGCATGAAATTAGTGAGTTTATTTAATATACTAAACGAAAACTCTGATACCTAATCCTGTTGATTTCTTTGCGCACACAGCCCATGTTAGGCAATGTTAGACGCCTTGTGTGGGTGGAGTATCGGAAGCAGCGTTTTGTGCCTGGGCTTGCCCGCCAAAGTCTTCCTCGCGCGGCGCGGCGTGGCGACGGAATTCAGCGTCGGCCGAAATTTGAGCCCCCGCCGGGCGCCCCGGGATCCTGTGTACATTGTGGAGGCCTTAATCTGACGGGCAGCGCTGGCCGCAATCGCCGCACGCGCGGGTTTTGTTCTCGGCTGAATAGGCCGCGCGCGCCGGGGCTTTCGTTCCGGACTATTACGTCCCCCGCCACGCCCCCTCCCTGCACCCCGCCCTCCCTCCGTCGCGCCCCGCTCAGCCCCCCTCCCCTCCTCTGCTTCCACTCCTCCATGCCACACCCTCCACGCGTTGCCGTACAGTTCTTTCGTGGCGAGCCCCACCCTCCCTGCCTGCCGCCCCGCCTGACACCCGCCCTTCCTCCATCGCGCCCCGCTCAGCCTCCCTCCCCTCCTCTGCCACCACTCCTCCCTTTCCGTGGCGAGCTCCACCCTCCGTCTATAGGGACCTTCCGCTATCTTGTGATCACTCTCTTGCTCACCTTGCCATGTCCTGTCTAGGTGCCTTTCCCACCCACCGTTCAGTCGTTTTGCTCCACTACTCAGTTTTGCCCTACCATCCTGCTGCCCCTCTCATTACGCCCACCGTCCCACTCTACCCCACCTCACCGTTCCGCTGTACTGTCTCTCGCTATCCCTCCCCTCCGCTATTCCATTGTGACCTTTTCCGTTCCTGCCCCCGCCCTCCAGCTCGACAATTCCTTCGGCCGTCGCCTCGTTCAGACAAACCACTCCGCCCTTTCTTCCCTCCTGCTCTCAGCCCTCAGATACCCCCGTTCCCGCCCATCCTCTCCGTCCCACTCTACCCACATTCGTTTCCTTTCTCTCTTGCTACCCCGCATCGCCCTCCCCACCACACACTCGCCTTGACAGCCTTCTCCGGCAGCCATCTCCGCCCCAGCTGCACCCTCTCCGCACACCTCTTACCCCACTCTTTCTCTCTGTGCCGTGCCACCCCGCCATCGCCTTCTCTCTGCTCTTCTCTACCGCTATCCTCCACCTCACCGCTGTCCAACCCTCCCCTTTCCGCTCTTCACCTCACCCACCAACTACTCACCAACTCCTGCAACCCACCACTCACCACTCCAATACCCTGCTCCGGCCAACCAGCCTTTTCCGATCACTCTCTCCTCTCCCGTTTCCTCCGTCTCTTCGCCCCCCCCCCACATTGTCACCCCGCCACCACCACCACCTCCACCCCCGCTCAGCTGCCCTTTCGCCCCTCGGCCCTCCACGACTCTGCTCCGCGCTGCTCGCTAATCCCTTCTGTGGGGGGGGGGAGGCAGTGCCGATTGGATGCATTTGGTGGGGACGCTAAAAAGAATCTTTCGGAATTTTGACCCGGCTGACCACTGAAGTGCTTTCCAGTAAATGAAAAATTGATATTACTCCGACAACAAATCAAATTACGGAGTTTTGCAAGAATGAAGACTTCCTTTACGTTTTAAGAATGAACTATCTGATATTTTAAAATTCATATTAAAAATCCGCAAAATGGCGATTCTGTACTTTGCTATCTATTTTACATCTAATAGTCAAAGAGAATTATTCTTATAAAAATAACATAGTACGAGTTTGGTCGGTACACTCGGTGGGACAATCCTACGTTGTGTTTAATTGTAAATATTTTTTTTACACAGTATTGTAATTTTCGGTTAAAAATGTCAAGTTGAAATAGTTACGGTTCGGACGGAGGCCCAAGGAGAACAGAAAATTAGCTTTAAATGTTTTGGCAATACACTGTAAGAACCGAAAGATACTGATGCTAGTTATGTGTAACAACATAATTTGATACTTATATCTCAAGAAATCATGGTGCCTAAAAGGAAAAAACAATCCGCTGGATACTCTTTGAAATGAGCGAGTCTTAAAAGTTCTAATATATTTTAGTGTTTAGATACTTCACTAACACCATGCTGCACTAATCGACATGAAACTGTTTCTACAGCAGTATAAAATATAGATATATTTTCAATGTTAAATGGACACTTAATTATATATTTTTAATATAAAATTAAACTTACTTTTATTAAATTTCCGCCAAAAGAACCGCAAATACAGACAATATTCAAAATATGTATGCCTACCCCTATCTCAGAAAATGTAAATATTCTAAACAAAAATGCAGAAAATAGTTGTAGTATATAAATAAATACATCAATTATTAGTTCCTAAATATGAAAATATTCCTTCCGTTATATTACAATAAATTCTGGGTTCTTGGAGCTTCTGTCCTTGATTGGTGTTCTTTGGAAATTAGAATGATATTCGTATGCGATTGTTCAGGATTAGTATTATTGAGAATCCTTACCATATTTGTTTCTATGGCAAGCACATCAGATTAGTTTTTATTGCAATTATTCGTGAGTCAAGTAATGTCTGGTAACAAATACAATAATAATAATAATATTAATAATTATAATTACTATAATAATTATTTTTATTACAATAAATGTATTGAACATTTAGTTTGCAACAAAAAGCGTGGAAACATTTTTGAGTGTATTTGAAAAAGTTGTTCATGTACTTTTCTTTTAAAAAAACGCTTTCGATCTATCTTACCTATTTTTAAGAAGAATAAAAGAATACCACAAAATCTTTTACTTAAGTATATCGACTAATCTAGGTATTACTACACAAATACTAAGAATCAGTGTTCTCTATAAGTAGAATTAACTGGCGGAGAATTTTGCGACCTCTGGAGCCCTAACAAACGCGTTAACTGCAGCTCTAATCCAGTCGACATTGTTATGGCCGCTAAGGACGGTAATATTGAACAGAGAGAATTGCGTCGTTCTCGATTCTCAACTGAAAAGCTCCGATCTTGCGTCAGAATTGCGCATCGACAATGAATTCCCAAGTATTCGCGCATCGGCGGAGGACTATCTACTCTTTATTGCATTGCAATCCATGAAGCCATTCTCTGAGCCCCATGCCAGCGACAGGAAAGCTGTCAGAGGCAGGCAATAGCTTCTCTCTCCGTCCTCATGAAACAGTATGCTCACACGATAACGGTTCTGATTCGAAACATCGAAAGAATTCATAAGTCATCTCGTGCTACATATATTACTTCCCTCATTGCAAATCGAAAACTTTCAAACTACTCGATAGGTAGAATACAAAATGAAAAATACAATGAGAAGTTCAGAATATAATTACAATTTAGAATTCTATAAATGTTGACAGAAGCTGTCTCTGGTACTAAGAACTTTTGTGGTAATGTATATGTTTCGTTATTCAAAATTTCAATATATTTAATTTTTTGATTCAGATAAAACCACATTTTGTCTTCTGTTAAACAATGTATTTTCAAGTGAAAAATTCTACATAAACATCACGTCAGTAGGTCGTAACATAGTTTGTCGCCGTCAATAAGCATTGTGACGTTTTATTCCAAGAAGTTTATATATTATTTAATTCCCTGTCATTTATTCTGTGAGTAAATAAAAAGGAATTAAAGTCGAATAGCATCGGGAGTGGGTCAACAATGCACTAAAACGTAGTTATTTATATATTTATTTAAGTAAATAGATATTGTATCAGTAGTTTAGGTAAGTAGTTACTGGTAGAGGATCTAATGCATCATAGTTAAAGATTGAAGGCTGGTTGTTCCTAGCTTGTCTACTGTCATATCTTAATACTTGATCAACAACGAAGAAAACTATGCGCTCTATTCAACTGTGACTGTATTGTCACTGTTGAATAGAGAATGACTGTGACTGTATTGCTATATTTGAACCAGTTGCAGATCTATTAAGTTTCTTGATTAATTCTGCCTTACATAAAGGGAAAACACATTAATTTGCCATGCAATTTTCCTTGCAATTTACACAATAAAGTTCAACTCCCGATTTAGGGAGTGTACATTTTGAGGAGTGATAGTTATTAAGAACATTTACGCATCGATAGTTGTTAAAACAGTTTTCTCGAGTCAAGTTAACCTGAAAAACACGCTGGGGCGTGTTTGTACACATGAAATCACTCTTCCCTTATTATTTTTTTTGGTGAGTATAGTAATTACAAGCCGTGTCCGTAATTTATTATTACAGCTTTTTTTCAAAACACACGCTCGTAGAACCCCGGGAAAGGACTGCCGCTTTTTTCGGTTCTGCGACGCTTACCTGTAATGTTATCATAAAAATCATTCGCCCCAATTTCCCACAAAACACAGCCCTCCACTTCTAAACAATAAATGCAAACTTCCCATAGTCAAGTTATATAAATAAGAAATTTTAAAAGTAGTGAAGGGTTATACCGAGACTCGCATTTGCCTAAGGATGGCCAAGTAAATTCATTGTATGTAACATTGTACCCGTCAAAATACCCGAAGGACGAAAGTCAAACGGGAAGAAATAATTTTAAAAAAGACGATCATGTGCTATTATCTGCATCAGTGGAGGACCATGTAAGGTTTAGCGATTGGTCCGTCGCGCGGCGGTAAGGGCAGAAATGAGGACGTGAAGAGACAGAAACGACCACGCGCTGTTCGCCTTATTCTAGGGAGACACTCCGGCGTTCGCCTGCATGTGATCATGGGGACCGCTGATCAGAGCTTTTGGCTTGCGAGCTCCATTTCATCAGGAGCCTTCACACACTCATTTATGTTAAACACAAGTATTTTTGTGGCACCTTTACGAGATCGAACCTGGGTCCTTTGAATCACTGGTATGCTGGCGTCTTAAGGTGTTACTGTTAGACTCGCCGTTGGTAGAAAGAGTTTAAAATTAAAAATAAAACTAAGCACACTGCACACAGTTTCATGATATGGTAACTCAAATGTCAAAAATGCATAATTGTCTTTGCAAGTTTGCCCAAGTTTCATATTACGCATGACATAATTTGATAACATGGAACACTTTCTCTACCCAGAAAAGTAAAGACATTTAGGTAAAGGTCCCAATTGGGCTAATTTTGGCTAAAATTTCGGACGGACACGAACAAAAGAAACAGATATTTATCTGACGTTTTCCGTACGCCGTCAGAAGTGATCATTCGTGTTTACTATGACCGTTTCCGTTTAACGGCACGTGTTGGAAGGAATTCGGCACATTGGACGAAAACATCCGACATCGGACGACCGAAATTTTGTTTTTTCGTTTATTGATTAGTCATTTTGGGCGCTTCAACTGCTAAGGTCTTCCCGTAAGTGTTGTGCATGTACGATAAGATAGGATAAATTTGTTTAAACTGCAATTGTGTATAACTCTGTGGCAGCTAATTATATAATAATAATGATAATAATAACAACAACAACAACAACAACAACAACAGTTTCCGCCGCCGCCATCATCTCCGTCTTCACTGCCGCCGTCTCCACTTCCGTCCCCGCCGTTTCCGTGGTCGTCGCCGCCGCGGCGGCTGAAGCGCCGTCGCTGTGCAATGGCCACGCCCCGACGCCGTCCGTCCGTTCCGTGAGCGCCGCTCCACCGTGGTGTTCCTGCGCCGGTCCTCTTGATCGGCAGTAGTCTCCTCGTCGTCTTCATCCTGGTGCCGACTCGTTAACGCCCGTTGTCACCGCAGTCGTCTCTGCTCCGACGCTGAAGTCCTCCGGTGTTGACGAATGCTCCTCGCCCTTTACTTTTGCAGTCGCCCTCATCCTCTCATCTCTGTCCTCCCTCGCTTCTGTCTCAGCAGCTCCACCCCACCCAGAGATTACTGTCGCTGAAGAATCTCAACCGTGAAATAGGGTTTGGCTTCGCTTACTCCACAGAACAGGCTTCCAAGATTTGTCACACCAATTCATATGGAGGTCGTCCCTGCCAAAATCGCTGCAGCGACCAAAAGCCTCATGTGGGCCGTCACGAATCCAGGGATTCGCGTCTTCGAAAGTCACCTCCAGACGTTCCGCCTCTTCCTCGCTGATACCATTAATTTCTGCAATATGACGCCAGAAGATGTCTTTTCTTCTCAATACACCACTTAGCACAATCTTGGCGGTGTGATACTTCTTTTACGCCGCCGCGACAAGTTCGTACACATCGCGCGTAGTGATCTTCCTATTTGCCTTTGTGTTGTTTGTTAGGTTGTTTGTTAGGTTGTTTGTTAGGTTGTTTGTTAGGTTGCTTGTACAACTTCGTCTGTACGCAGGTCTTTTCTTTCTACGGAATTGATCTACAGGAGTACTCGGTAAACACTTCACTTTCATTTTGTTGTCCTCTCCTACGTGTCGTATAATGGGTCACAAATAACAAGCACGGAAATTGCACGGTTCCCTGCAACACTATCTGCCACAACAGTTGCTACTCTCACTTCCTTCCTCACTACCTTGCACGCATTTTCGTTTTCTGTTTCAGTAACTGGTTTGCTTGCTGCTCAAACATTCCTTCTCAGCCGTTACTGGCTTCGTTGACATTTCAACCCTTAAAGTATCTACGTCCAATTTCTCTTTCTTTTGCGACGTAGTCTTCTCCACCAACTTCTGCAGTTCGAAACGTTCCTCTTCTAGCTTGTGAATTCGTCTCTCGCTTCGATTGGATTTGCTGCATTCGGCATTCGCTGCCTCCATTCCAGGTCCGGGGTTCATTTCAACACCGCCAATAACCAATAACTTTGCAATAACGCCAGCACACTTCAGTATCAACTGCATACCGCCGTAATTCGGCTGGCCCGACCGTAAGCCAACACGAACACGTGGTAAGCACGCCGCGTAGGTAGCAACGCGTGCCCGATACACCGTTAAGTTGTACCCCACAGCTTTTCACTTTTTAGGAGATCCCGGAACACTCGTCCGCACTCGACGATAGAGACTGAGAGAATGCGAGACATGTAAGTGTTTGTGTAAGTAAGAGATAAGATTGGACAAGAATGGGAAGGAAAGATAGCCATGACCAGTTTGTTAGGGTTCTGCCATTTGCCTGGTATTGCGTGGAGAAACAACAGAAGGAGAACAACAACAGAACAGCCGGCGCTAGAATTCCCCTCCAGACAGTGACAAATTTCGACAGTAGCTGTTTAGCTACTGTCGAAAATTCTGGCAGCTACGGGACTCGAATCTGACACCTTCTGATCACAGGCCAACATTTCGTCCAAAATAGTCTCCACTGTGACCGTCACCTCATTGCCTGCAAAACGTCCGCTGCCCCAACACTGTGTCTGGGAACAGAAACCAATTACTGCTACCTGCGCTCGGCCGGGGGGGGGGCGTGGCACTTCAATGGCGTGTGACGGCGGGCGTCGCCGTCAAGTCATGGGATGACGGCCTACGCTGCGCCGTGCGGCTGGCCCTCGTGACGGCGGGGGCGGGGGGGGGGGGGGGGGGGGGGGGGGGGGGGGGGGGGGGGGGGGGGGGGGGGGGGGGGGGGGGGGGGGGGGGGGGGGGGGGGGGGGCAGAGGGCCGGCGCGCTGTCACAACAAGGGTCAACGTGTCCCGTCACGCTCCCACACGCCCGCTCCACTCCCTTGTCACCCCGGCCGTCACTCCGGACGCAAACCGCCGCTCTCCCACGCCCAGCGGAGACCTGTGGAGCTCCGGCCGAAGGAGAGGCGAAGCTTCTGACAGGAGTGAGATGAGCGGAACCTACAAATAAGACAACACCAATTGAGATCACACGAAAACGACACCACATATGGTGCACAAATTAACGAACAGATATTTCGATTGGCATGTTGAAAAATCCTTCGTTGGTGAATGATAATTTCTTAGCCATTTTTCTTGTTCCATAACGTTTATCAGATTGTGCTTATGGTGAACGGAATCAGTGTGTACTTTGCTAAGTATCATCGGCGAGAAAAAATGCATATTTTTATTGAAAACTACGAGAAAAGGAAATATGTGGTTTGATGAAGCTTGTGAGCGAATAACAGCCATCCAATACTATCGCAGTAGTTCATGCCCTCGTCATCCGTTACAGAGGCAGCGGATGCAAAATGCGAACATGACAGTGGACACATTCCACGGGAATTTGTGCCACTGAGGTTGACCCGGTAAAGAAATGAGGTATTAGTAATATTGATAGGTATATGAGAGTATTTATTGATTATATTTGAAATGGCGAGTATCAAAGTCAATTGTTTCTACATAACAGCATAAATAAAAATAAAATAAAGACATCATAGTTTTCGACGAATTATTAGGTGTTTTTAGAACGATAATAGCTTAAGTTTTTGGCATTCTCTTGATTCTATTATTTCAAAATACATTAAAAGTTGTCATTTCAAAATTAATCCAATGCAACCTGTTTGACGCATTTATTAAACACAGACGGGTTGTTGATTGTATGGCAATTTTTAAAATGACTAGGACTTCCAACAAACTTTGAAAAAATAATAGAAGTAAAGGAAATGCAATAGAGCACGGAGATTGTGCTTCGTTCTGCGATATGTTTATCAAACCTCTAAAAATGGTGACCGTATTGTAATTCAATTTACTAGTCCTTTATGGCGAGGCTGAAAAAAAATTCTGTTTTGGTGAATTGACATGGAATAAATAATCTTCTTCGTGTGGTGTCTTGCCACCTCGCATGTGTTTGCTCTCGACTCGCGTCGGTTTGTATTGGGCGTCGGTTTTCTCTCTCATCCGGCGTAAAGCCATTTGTGCTGCGTGAATTATGGATCTGAGGAAAGTATTGGCAAGGCGGGAAACTCTTACAAATTGGGTTCAACGCGATTTACACTCCGTGCACGATTAAATAATACAATTCAAATAAAACAGTTATAATCTATATCCTTCTGAATAGCCTCCACCGTGATGTTTACACCTCTTTCATCCCATCTTATAAGGCTCTCGACGTGTCTATGTCTAGTAGTGGGCAGCTGGCAGTTTTTTCTAAGCCTCCAAACAACATTCTAAGAGAATTCCCCAAAAAAAGTGTTTTTTAGGGAGGGAGAAGAAAGGTGGAATACTTAAAATGCGATTTGAGATGTTTTGAGACTCCAATACTGATATACAATGATTCTATGATCTACGATTAGATTTCTCCTTCAACAAATGGATTGATACCATTTTTGTTGCATACTACTAATATTCTTTAAAAAAAAGAGAAAACATGTTGCGGGAATTGAGGTTTTTATGGAACCTACAATGGTGAAAACCTGTGAATTATTACTTTACTGTCTCTCAGATAAAATACAATTTTTAACGGCTTGATTAATCAGACTTACAATAATTCAACTTATCTTTGAATATATGAAAAAGAAACATTGGCATATTTGAATGAAACATGAATATTTTGAAAAAGGGGTTCTAATTTATTACTTCACGTCACTTTATTTGCCTGAGACGAGATGATTCACACAACTGTATGGGTTGAAAGTCTTTTATTAGAAACTTGCAGAACATACATAATTTCATGTTAAATAAAAAGTTTAATACGAAAACACCCGCCAGTGATGCAGTGCTAAACTTGAAGTACCTGAGATATCGTGTAATATAGTGGTATAAAACTTAAAAGGAACAATGTCTTAGTGACTTACGTGACCAGAAAAAGTCAAAAATCACCTTTTAATAACTCATATCTTCAGAGTTCTACTCTCTCCATTACCCTTCACCCATCGAATTAATAGTTTAACACATCGCAAGAAGAAAGAAACAGATGTACTAACCAAATAAGTTTCTCTCGTCCATTGTTGATGAAGGCGCGCTATTTACATATTTCTATGTTTAGCTTTATTAAGAACTTTATTGTGATTAATGCGGAGTGAATTCCGTTCTTTCTACGTCAACATCTTACTTTACATCCAAGTGACGAAAACTATAACGCCAGTAGAAACGAAATTTGAAGGAGTCCAACGGTGAGCGTAAGCCATTCGGGAAGGCGTTCTTTGGCCTAAGTAACCCATCGCAGCGTTGTTCCCCCTCCCTGGGGACCTCTGCCCAATGGGGCTTCCCCCTGGCGTTGGGGGCGTATTCCACGGGATGCGTTTTCGACACCACCCTGGGGGCGGCGCCCGTCACGCGCCTCGCGCCGGCCACTGACCCGCCCCCCGGGACACGCCCCCTCGCGTGCGCGCGGCGCGGCGCCCTCTCCTGAAACTGTAATGCCCCTGAAATAGACCCTGAGTAGCCTGGCCGACGGCGCGGGCCCCCCCGGTGGCGAGGCGATGGTGAGGGTTACAGACGGAATGGAGAGGGAAGGAAGGGGGGAGAATGAGTCGAGCAGGTGGGAGAGATGACAAGGGAAGAGGAACGCGATGAGGAGTTGGAACTGGTTGGAAGCTTGGGTGAGCCAAGTTCTGTACGAGGAGTGATTCCTTGTTGGAGACATGGGTGAGCCAGGATCTGTACGAGAAGTGGGAACTGGTTGGAGTCGTGGGTGAGCTAGGATCTGTACGAGGAGTGGGAACTGGTTGGAGACGGGTGAGCCAAAATCTGTACGAGGAGTGGAACGTGGTTGGAGACTTTGGTGATCTCAGAACCGTATGAAGAGTGGTAACTGGTTAGAGACTTGGGTGAGCCAGGATCTGTACGAGGAGTGGGAACTGGTTGGAGTCGTGGGTGAGCTAGGATCTGTACGAGGGTTGGGAGCTGGTTGGAGACTTGGGTGAGCCAGGATGTATACGAGGAGTGGAAACCGATTGGAGACTTGGGTGAGTCAGGATCTGTATGAGGAGTGAGAAATGGTTGGAGACTTGGGTGTGCGAGAAGGGAGGGGACGGATAGCGGAGAGACAGAAAGTGAGGAAGCAAACGGCTAGTGCAGAAGTCGAGCCGGACAAAGAGTGAATTGAAGGAGAGACGAAAAATGCCAATGAGGCGAGAGCGGGGAGGGGATTGAGCATTGAATAAGGTTTTTGTTGTAGAGAAACTGCAAAAAAAGCGGTAGAATATGGCCGAAAGGACCGTGGAGATAGTGGAAAGTATAGAACTTGCCGAAAACCGTGAGGTGACAAGGGGATGCTAGGGAGAGACCGGAAGGAGCTTTTGATGTGTAGGAGAGTCTACGTCGAGAGAGGTAAGCGACAGATGACAGGCGACTGTGAACGACGTAGGGAGCTGGTGGTGAAGACGCCCGGAAAAACCGTGAATCTGGTGGTGGCTGTAGAAATTGAGGAGAGACATGTGTTGACAACCGTGTTGGAAATGGGACAGGATGGACACCTGGGCGAAGTGAGCACATATATCTTTGACCCCGGTGAATAAGCTGATAATTCAAAAAAAATAATGTTACAAGGGAGCAAAAAAACTTTAAACTAATACTGTAAATTAGGGATTAATGATATTCAAACAAAACCTACACATAAATAGATTAACCTTCGTTTGAATATCATTAATCCCTGATTTAATACAGTTAAAAGTTGTTTTGCTCTCCTGTAAAATTTCGTGTTTATGACTTATCATCTTATTCCCCGGGATCAAAGATATAATCCGGGAGGCGTTAAAGGCTTGGAGTCCTCGAGTGTTGGGCTCTAGTGGGGAGTGAGAGCGGACGGGGTAGTTCCCATAGTGAACTGAGAAATAGCGATCAGATGACTTGGTGATGGAGCGAGAAAGAGGTGTGCACTGGGTGCAAGAGTGAGAATAAATGGTGACGAGAATTGGATGGTTGACCAGGTGATAGGGCGGGTGAAAGTGGAAACAAAAAGGGGTAAACCATAGGATGAATTTATGTGACGAGCAGTGAGGCGTTGACGGGGGCACAGCAAGCAGATAGCAGGCTGATGACTTTATCAATGTGAAGGGGTTGCTGTAAGGTAGACGTGAAGCGGCTGGAGGAGTAGACGTGGGCGTCGATGTTCGTGTGTCATTTTGCCAAATAGTGGAAATTTGGCGTGGGAAAGGGTATAGCCGAATAAGGCGGTGAAAAGTGCCCCCAAACCAAATAGTTAACCGCGATGCTCATATGAAAGAGAATACAAAATGACGTAGATTCACAAAAAAATAGACTCCTAGGGCAATCTCTTGCAGAGATGCAGTGAGAAACGTATTTTACATGTTTTAATTTTGCTCGGCATCTATTGCACATATCAGACGGAGAAAATGGAGATACAAATTATGTTGAATAAAAAAAATTGCCTTACGTCTCTTTTTACATTAATCGGAATCGGTAAAAATATTTTCGAAGAAAAAAAGCTCTAGTAAGATTATTCCTTTCGAATAAAATTACTAAATAATATTTCAACTGAAATTACTGATATATCTAACAATGCTTTCAGTACATTTCTTATTAAAAACTTCTCGTTATTTTTTTATTTCCTATTTTCTAAAGCTATTCCAATAAATTTTTATATATTGTTCCCTTTATGATTTCTATCGTAGAGGAACAAGGGCTTTAAATCTTCTCTACGTAGAATTCATCAGTGCTTTGAAACGCGTTCGAAGTAATACAAGGTGGTTTCATCAGAGGCAAAAGTGGACGACCAATCGGTTACATTTTCCGTATTTTCCTTTCTTTGAGAATTCCATTCGTCGACCGTTGGCGTTATGTTCGAGGGCGATAGTTGCAATACCCGCCGTCCGCGTTCTGCCTCGCGCGCGTATATTAATGCCCCGAGGCGGCGAGGCGTGAAGAAGCGCGGCGCGCGTTGCGATTGTTTTCTCAGTAGCCCTCGCTGCGACCGCCAGGGGCGCTAGCGGCGCGTCCTCTGTCTCTCGCAACTGCTCGCTCATTTTTACTATTGCTACGTTCCGTCACCGATGGTATTGTCGATCCTGTTAGATTTATAGACGTTTCTATCAACAGTGATGGAATGAAAATGTTTTGAATGCATGAGAGAAATGTGAATGTGTTATCGAGGCGGCACATGGTTCGCGAATTTCTGTTTTTGTACACAGGAATTTCATATATATGTGTGTGTTGAGTGACCGTACTTACCTCAGTTTCCCGAATTAAGGATTCTGGTTAACCAAGCAAGTACTTACTACACATTAAAATTTTGAATGTAAGATCGAAATGATAAGGACAAGGGATCGTTCTAGGGGGGAGCGCCTTTATTAGGAGGATGTTGGCTTTGGAGTTGATACTTTTCTCGTTCAATTTACGACGCACCAAGTTACACATTATAATTATTCGTTTATTCATAAAAAAACATGAATATGCTTAAAAACTAGACAGATCTTCATTATATAATCGCATGCTGTTAATGTGATTAACATTATTACCAATTAAACTGTTTGAAATATCTAATCATCCGGGAGCTCCCACACTCTTATGCAATACTAGTATACCAACATTCTACATCCTACATTTTCACATTCACAATTATTATTACCTAACATTAATCAATTACAATCTGTCCCTTCCTCAGTACGCGGTTGTAATTGTTCATCATTATGTCCTTCCTCCCCCCCCCCACTGTACTCTCGGAAACTTATGATTACAATGATTCATCCCGACTTTCACGAATATTACGAGCTTCGTTACTTATCTGTGGGTTCCGTAGCCCTGTCGTGGGAAATGTAGGCGCCTCTTCTAATGTCCTTGACGAGGTCGAGCCACCCGCCCGCCGACTGCGTGCTGTCCGCGTGATCGCCGTGCCGTGTCCTGCGTTCTGCTGTTTCACCGTTCGCTTTCAACGTCCTGGCACGAATTCGGTCTCCTTGTTGCGGTGTACTTGCTCGAAGCCGTTGACTTCTCCTTACCATGATAGTTTATAGCCCACGCACATTGCTGCACCACGTGCTTTCACACCACTTAAGTTTCATGCTTATTGATGATCGGAACGCAACGACGTCCGATGCTCCGCGTGCTCGTTTTCTCGCATATTAACTCTTCCACGCACTTTTACCCCTCGATGTATTGAGATTTCCTTCCCTCGCATCACATACGCCACACATACCCGTGCGCGCCATTCGTCATGTCTTCTTGTTCTGTTTTGACTCCTGCCTCCTCTCTCACCGGCCGTGACTCGTTCCTGGAATCGTTCTTCTGGAAGATCGATTTGCGGTCTTTACACACGCGCCAGATTTGAATTGTCACTCTCTGTTCTTTTCCTATTTAACGGCCGAATGACCGTTACGTCATTATATATATATATATATATATATATATATATATATATATATATATATATATAAACAAACCCCAATGTTAGCATATTTGCATTTACAGAAAAAGATTACCAAAGTTTGTGTTACCTGTTCAACAAGATCTATTCACCTTGATAGTCACTCTTCGAAACCCGCTTACCAAAAGAGCACTACGAGGAAAGAAAATAACAGAAGCTCGATCTGACAATATAAAATCGACCAAAGACCCGTAGAACATATTGATTGACAACAAAACAGAATTGAAATTATGTTATCTCGGTTCGATAAAATTAACTTTGTTAAAATGTAATATAAATATTGGTCTGTGATCAATTCAGTGTTCGTAAGAGAATGAATATAAATGATTTGTCGAGCATTCATTATTTTAAAATACGTCCTAAATTCTAATAACGAAAAAATACTACAGCCTATACTAAATACAAACAAATCAATATTGTAGCATTTATTACTTTTACAGTTATGAAACAATATAGATATCCTTTCCATCTACTAATGTTTATGTTCCCTTTACATCGTAAGCAGCTGACCCGAGATACTCTCGCTTCCTTCCAGAGGCGAGTGGACGCGTTTCTCTCCACAGCCGAATAACAAGCGCGCGAGCTGCAGCGGGAGCGAGCGGGGAGGATAAGGGGGAGCGGGAGTAGAGTCTGAGCGAGGGAGGGAGCCAAAGAGGGGAGGGGGAGTGCGGGTAGGATCGGGGAAGGTAGGGGGTGAGTAGAGGAGCAAGGACGGGAACGTGGCGAGGAAGGGAGATGAGGAGGAACGGGAGTGCGAGCAAGGTCGGGTCGGGGTAGGGAAGGGGAGGGCAGCGGTGGCGCGAGCAATGTCTTGGCATGGGAGGGGGTGAGGTGGGGGAGCGAGGTCGTGGCGAGGAAGAGAGGATGGAGAGGGGGAACGGGAGCGGGAGCAGTATCGGGGTGAGGGAAGGGGGAGGAGGGGAGCGGGAGAAGGATCGTGGCAAGGAGGGGGGATGAGGTGAGCGGGAGCGGGAGCGCGGTCGGAACGAAGAAGGGGGAAGAGGAGGGGAAGTGGGCGGGGCGCATACCGCCTGGCCGCCCAGAACGGCTGTTGTGCTCCCTCTTAATTACTGCGCCAGGCGTGTATCTCCCGCGACGTAAATCGGCGGGGAGCGCCTCCCGGGCCCACACCGTTGCTGTCTCCGCCATCACCCCCGCACAGTTGTGCCCTGCGGCCGCCACCGACCGCCGCCCTCGACGCCTTCGTCCTGCAACACGTCTCTCCCTCCCCGCTACTGCCGCTTTCGCCTCCCGGCGCTCTCGTCACTCCACTACATTTGCCTTTCACCCCCTCGCCTCTCACTAGCTCACCTTGTCACTCTCTCTAGCTCACACCGCTCTTGCTACCCTGCCTGTCTGGCCGTTCCAGAGTTATTCAAAGTCACCTACGTCATCGTCAAGTTTCTCGGTACTTTCGCCATTCGATTCTTTGTGATTATTTAGTCTTTGTTAGTAATTATTAGTCTTGACAATATCGCCGGGTTACTAATTTCTCCACTCTCGTTAGTCTCGGTATTCTCGACAGACTCGTCACTCTCATCAAGCTTGCCAAATTCGTCATTCTCGCAACAATTATCGCTCCTCGACCGTTCCCTAGAGATCATCTCTCTTTCTCCGATCTCTTGCCATCCCCCTCTCATCATCAGGAGCTCGAACAATATATAGGGCTGAGACAAAAACTATCTGATATACACAATGATTATTCAAACTGTTCTGGAGGCAGTGTTTTTGGAATTTCCCTTGCTAATCAATGTCTAACGAACTCTGACCTGCTTGCAGCAGTTACAACACCATACTTCTAATTGTCACAATAATACAGAAATGTCTCTGCACAAAACAAAAACAATTGTAATACTTGTGTGTCGAGCCAGAATCTTTGAATACACAGGAACTCAGTCAAGTCCAAACGATAAAGGTAAATGTACTCCTCCAAGCGACACGAACATAGTTCAATAATATTCGTGCTCCTCACAACTTCGGTATCTTAAATCGGTACCCCATAATTCTAATGAACTTCTCTCTCAATCCTTCTAGCTCACCCAGACCTCTAGCTCACTTCCCTCTTTCTGTTGCAGTCGCTGCCAGCCCGTTCCAAAGCCATCTCTCCCATGCCGGCGCTGGCTCCTCTCCTCGCACGCGCCTCGGAAACGATGCGGTTTTGATTTCAAACAATTAATGACTCCGCGACGCGAAATGTTCTCATTACGAACAGATATTCTGGTCGCAATATCAGATCCCCCGAGGAACTTCTCCGGAGTAGGGATATTTTAACCGGGCATTTTGCAGTTCGCCCCCTCTTACGCCGCAGGGAGATTCCCCGCCGCCTTCCCCGCTACCACTTTTGCCTCGCTTCCCACTTCCCTGCACGGCGCCCAGCCCCGCCTCACCCATCAACACCACACGTCCCCGCCTCGCCCCGCCACTCCGAGCCCGCCCCGCTCCATCCCACCTCCCGTTCGACCCCTGTCAGGTCGTTCCACCACGCCTCCGCTCTGCCACGTTCCACCCCGCACAACTCTACTCCTCCCGCTCCATCTCTTCCCCGCATCACCACTCTAAAATTCTGCCCGCTCTACACCACTCCCCCTCCAGCTCGACCAATATCGCGTCACTCCGTCACTCCCCCCTCCAACGCGCTCCGTCCCACCCAGCTCCACTTCCTCTGCCCAACTCCTTCCCCGCCCCGCCACTCTAAGCTTCTCCCAGCTATACACCACTCCCCCTCCAGCTCGACCAATGTCGCGTCGTTCCGTCACGCCCCGCTCCAACGCGCTCCGCCCCACCCAGCTCCACTCTCCCCCTCTTGACCACTTCCTGCCCCGCCACTGTAAGATTCGCTCCGCTCTACACTACTCCCTCTCCCTCTTGACCCCTCTCGCGCCGTTGCTCCACGCCGTTTAACGCTCCTCTCCACTACGTTCTGACCCTCACAGCTCTACTCCGTCCGCTCACACTCTTCCACGCACCACCACTCTAAGCTTCTCCCCGCTCTACACAACTCCCCTCCAGCTCGACCAATGTCGGGTCGTTCCATCACACCCTACTCCAACCCACTCCGTTCCGTACAGCTCCACTCTCCCCGCTCAACCCCTACCATGTCGTTTCACAATACCCCGCTCCAACCCGCTCCGCTCCGCTTCGCTCTGCACCGCCCCTTGCAGCTTGCCTTTCCCCGCCAGCCCCCACCCACCACGCTGAGCTACGCGCTTCTTATTCCTTTTGTTCTCAACATTTAATTAAACGCGAGGCGCTTCCGCTACTGACTCCCTCAACTTCGTGTGCTTTCTCTCTGTTGCTACCCTTCCACCGCTACCGCTTTCGTCTCTCCGTACCTTCTGCTGTCCCTTCATTGTCCCATGTGTCGGCCGCTTTCTGTAATTTCCAAAAACATTTTTATCTGTCTCGTATTTCTTATAATTCGCATTATGACTCTGTTATCATGTATTAAACAAATGCATATTCAATGATATTAAATAAAGTTAAATTATGTGTGCACGAAATGGATCTGCCTGCAACCAGTGTACTTTTAAACACAGGTATATTGAATTTAAAGGAATTGTACAAGCATATTTCAAGGATAATTGTGGTCTGTCAATACTAACATTGTAATAAGTTCTTAAAACTCACGACCTCCAATTTGACATTTCTTGAACCAGCTACTGAAATTTGTTTTAAATTTCTTACAGCACATAATATTTAGTATATTTTTCTTCGTTATTTGTACATACATGTTTTCTACTTTTTCTTCTCTCACGTACTTTATTCTTCAGCATTCTCATCATATCCCTCTTCCTTTGACCGGGAGCGGTAGCTCAGTGCATCAACTGATCTCAACTACAGCGCCTCTGACCTAGGTTCGAGTCCTGATGGCGGCAGGACTTTAGACACTAGCTTTCCAGCTAGGTCGAATGCAGTCGCTGTCTGGAGGAGAATTCTAGCGGCCGGCTGCTCTGATCGGTAGTTTTCCGTGGTTTCTCCGATCAACACCAGGCGAATGCCGGAGCAGTACCCTACCAAACGGGCCACGGACCGCGCGCAATCTGACCTTCCTCTTCCTTGTCCTATCCTCTCCCCTTACACACACACTTACACTAACATGCACTACACTACCACATATTCCGGGAGACCGGTCGGGAGCTTAGAGCTTGTCCCGGCTGGGGCGGTGGCCCGCTGGTGGGAGAGTCCTGGTTAGGGGAAACCCCACTAGCCGACGGTAGGTCGGCGCCGGATCTCGCCATTCAGCGGGGGAAGATCACCGCCATCTCCCGAAAAAAAACATGCACTACACTAACGGGACTAATGACCACAGTAGTTGACGCGCCCGGAAACACGAAAAATCAATCAATCAATCAAATCCTCTTTCTTTGAACGTGAGATATTTTCAACCGCTTCTTTTCGTTTTATATCTGCGTTTTCTGCAATTCTCACAAAACGTTAATGTATTATCTTTTGTTCTTATCATATCTTCGCTAAATTTTCAAAGGTCAACACTTTGTAAGAGGATTGCATATATTTACCACCTTTAAACGCTGGTGTATATGAATCATGCCTTTGCTTCAATAATCACATCGTTATTTTCTGCACCTCTGATCTCTATTGCGATTCTTGCTCCACATTGTTACTACTTTCCTGACTATTCTCTAAGACGTTTACGTACTAAACTACATTACTAGATATATTATATTACGCATTTATGTACTAAACTATATTATTAGAAATATTATATGATAATTTAAACTGTATTATTAGATACAACTCTTTCGTGATTAGAACAAGCTAAATTTGATTTCATATATTATAAGGAACTAAACCACACTCTTTTGTATCAATGAAATATTACAAGATTATTGTATAGGGTCGTTGTACATTTTTATTCTCTTCCATTATTATCATTAATGGTCATTTTCGTCAACTTAACCTTTTGGGCGCTGTGCCCTCAGATAATTCCACCGCCGTTTTACAACCATAACGTCCTTTGACTCTCGACTGCACTCCGTGACTCCGCAGTCACTCGTAAGCCGGTTGCGTCCAAGAGCATTCTCCTGCCGCTGTGACTCATAAGCCGGTGGCGGCGCCTGAACCCTTTTACAAGTAGAGAGGTTCGGTGGAGGTCAGGGGGCGCTCACGTTGAGAGACTTTCTCACCCTGTAGCGCAGGCAATCACATTCATTCCTCTCATTTCTACACCATTCGGGCAAGGAAAGGCGTGGGAAAGAACTCGGTCGAAATAATTATAGGTGTTGTCATAGACAACAAAGTCATTTATTTAAAGATCTGCTTTCCATGACGTAGCCATCATCAGCAGTTTCCTGATACAAGAAATATAAACTGATTAAAACGTCAGGATTAATAGATTTCTAATACATAATTGAGAGTATATAGTATGATATATACTAATACATTATTATTATTATTATTATTATTATTATTATTATTATTATTATTATTATTATTATATTATATATAACTTTAATAATATATCAGTACCTTATTATATTATAATATACATTAAACTCATATGTATGAAAATACATATTATCAACTCTCATTTAACCATGTATTAGTAAAATATTAATCCTAATGTTTTAATCTGTTTATATTTACTGTATCAAGAAACTGATGATGCCACCGAAAGCTGCACTTTTATAAAACGATATCATCCTCATTGGCAACGCCTATAATTATTTAATTTCAACTCCCAACGCCAACTCACCGCTCAATCAAGGAGGTGGTATTGAAGGAGGTACATAATGGTTGGAATAAGCCTCACCATGGCATGACACTATAGCGAGCATTGTGTCCAAGGCGGGATTTGAACCTGCAGGTCGCGGCCGCCCCTGTATCCACTATGCTACGGGACCTAGCGTAGCCCTTATCACTTTTACTGATAATGAACTTCCCCCTTTTCCCATTTCCCTTTTTCCCAACCACGCCCCATTCCCTTTATTCAGGGCCCCGCTTGCTGGCTTCTCGGCTCCTCCTCCGCCGCCTCCTCCTCGGTCGTTGCAGCCGTGTTTATTTGCTTATCGCATCTTGCTTAGCGTCGCTCCCGCGAGAAAACGAGATAAACTTTCAGGTCGCGCCAGGCGCGCGCCGCGACGCGGATCCGCCGTTCACGTTCACGCGAGCGTGGAGGAGCGTGCGAGCGTGGCAGCGTTCCGCGGCGCCGACGCCGCCCGCAGCCTCGCGCGCGCCGCGGCACAGTGGTTGCGCTGATGGTGGCGCGGGAGAAAGCCCGCGGTTAGCGTTGGTTTCAGGTGTCCTTGACTAACTTGGAAACCGCACGTTTCAAATAAATGTAATAAGGAACAGGCCGCACTTTTCGAAATGTATCTTTTAACAAACAAAAAAGTCAGCTCTTAAAATAGATCTCTCTGTAGTTCTTTACAAAACTAATATTCGTCCCATGCTTATACATGTTCGGTCTGGGAAGGAGCTGCCCCTTTGGTACGTAAAACGCTCCGACCATTCCAAAATAAAATCCTTCGCTCTGCCGTCAAAGCGCCTTGGTTCGTGTCAAACAAGTAACTCCGCAGAGAGTTTGTTCTTCACACGATTGATCATTATATCTGACACAAATCAAATATTTATTTCTTTCCCCTATCATGCTTCCCTGGCACTTATATATTCAAACTACGAAAAGCCTATAAGCAACGCAGAAAAATGTATTCTCGATTTCCAAAAGATAAATTTAAACCACCTAAAAGAGAAATGCATGATTTTCCCAAACTTACTTCCTGTAACTTTTATTTTCACGAAACTAACTTATTTCATGAAACAGTAACTTATTTCCCTATTCTCCAATTTTCATTGCTTTGAAGAACTATTGTTTATTTGACGTCTCCAGTGAGAGTATGCAGTGGCAATACGCTTTCCTGTTTATGGCACTTATTGCTACGTGTGCTAAATAGCGACTCTGTTCATTCTTAAAAGCGATTGCCACGCTGTAGGGGAAAATGAAAAAAAAATCTTTGCTGTTGCTTTTAAGATAGATCTTGCTTCGCGGATTTATTACAATGACCATTCCTCTCATGAGTCTTTAGTTTCAATCATGCCAATAGCGTTTTATAATAAGATAGTTAAAAAGCTATCATGGGCACTTAAAATCGAAAAGTTAACACGCGTACAAAAGTACGTGTGTACACAATGTATGTTTGTACAAAAGTGTGCACAAAAGTACTCTTATGAAAAAACAGTATTCACTATTTTAACATTATGTTGATACTATTGAATCGATCTATGACTTTTTTCGTGAAATACCCCGACCTGGAGGGCCGAGGTTGCTAAGAGCGTTTACCGTCTCAGCCATTCGGTCCGAACGCTCGCGGGTTCGAGTACTACATTGAGGACGATCGCGGAGGGCCTAGCGTTTTGTTGACAATAGTTCAGAGGAGCCCGCGAAGTGCATTGGTGTCTAGTGTATGGGCGAATATGCGTCCCATCGGGACGTAAAGAGTAACCCGCTGTCGGCTGGAAAATCGCTAAATAGTCTAACCGAATTCCACTCGTGGTTTGAAACTTCTCAGATAAGTCCGCACTTTGTTACGCGATTCGTGAACATATTGATGAGTTTCAAACCACTAGAGAAATCACTTATGACAATTAATGACGGTCATAGCAACCCTTAATCTACTAATTTTGATGTACACAACAGCATTCTCGTTAAACTCTGGGATAAATGGATCCATGAATATACTATGTTGAGTAGAAATTTAACATGGATTCACATGGGGGACATGATAATAATAGTCGAGAAGGAAAGCGGTCTACTACGACATTGGTTTGAAATAAGTGAAATAAATATTCTTCCAACCAATTATCTCGACTCCTGCCAACTCCGATCGTCTGCGCCGGCAGTCGCTTTTCGCTAAGACTGCAAGTGTGTGAAGCCCGCATAAGGCGTGGGTGCTTCTATCTTGTAATGGGAATGAGCAAAGTACAGCCAATGTCAATACGGGATAATCAACTAAACCATTGATCAGAAAATGCTCAAGAGAGGGAAATACCAGCTAACTGTTGTTGGAAGTTTCAAAACATTGTTGTTATTTTTCTCAGAACTAATAAAATAAGAAGACATGTTCTTTACCTGACGTTTTGAAATGTAAAAAATGTCTAGTTTTCAAATATTGCCAACTATTTTTTGTCACTATTTATTAGAACGTTCATTCATCATTCAACTATTTATGCTTAAAAGGTAGGGAAAGAGCTCCAGAAAAAGCACATTGTACGTCACATACGATTATTAGTATTCTTTGACAAAATAAATCGACTCGGCTCGGTGGCCGAGATCGGTAAGGCAGTAGTGTCGTCGTGATCTCGGACCGAAGGGTCGCGGGTTAGAGTCCCGCCTCGGGCATGGTTGTATTTGTGTTCGCCCTTTCACCCCTTATCATCACCATTTCGTTTCATCTTCAAAGTTAACACCAATACTGGTCGATAATGACCTAGATGTTGATGCGACCTCAAATAACCAATTAAGAAAAAGTAAAAAGAATGAAAAATCCAAAGTGTTCCGTCGCAGTCCACACCTCAGCCCACTGTGCGCGAGGTCTTCTGCGGTTTCTTTCGCTTTCGAAGTCAGACGCGGAGCCCCTTCGCTCGATGCGCTGCCGAGCTCACTCCTCCCCGAGGCGCGATAAGGCCGCCTTGCCTTGCCTTGCCTTGCCTCGCCTCCCCATCCCCACTCGCTCGTCGGTCGCGGGTGCAGTGCGCGCCGCCGTTCGCCGCTGTCGCGTTTCGGATCGCAATTGCACCTCCTGACGGCGCGCAGCTTCCCCGTTCCGTGGGGCGAACCGTAAAAGGCCGCGATCTCTCGCTTCTACGCGACCTTTGCAATGTGGGGCGAATGCACTTTGATTCGTCCGGCTTTATATTTTGTTCGTTTTTATTTCGGATTGGTTGGGAGGGACGGGACGCGGAAGTTTTGTGGAAAAGGTAAAAGCGTGCGGATCTTTTATCTTTCTTCGTGTTTTGACTTTTAATCTTTTGTATGTAACAGGTTCTTAATTCGTCAATCGTCGAAAGATATTATAACCAGCCGATGCCTGGGTTGCGAATTAGGAAAGGGAGGTATGAAAGTCCGAAAAATAACATTCATCTTCTGTCTCCAGAATATTTCTTGAACAAAGGAAAACTGGCATGTAGTATACAATATATTTGTAAAAAAAGGAATTTTAATCTTCATCTAATTTATGTATATGGTAAAAAACGCATTTGTGATCACGAGATCAAGAGATTTCTTTACAATATTTCAGCGAACAAAACGATAATGTATGAAATTATATGAACAAGTTGCCTAAATCTTCAGTAAGTCTTCCTCTTCAAACTTATGCCTTGCGCTCACAAGCTACGAACGGTGGCGCGATATCCACGATGCGGTTCATTCTAAAGCCACTGATCAATCACTCACACGGGGAATGAAATTAAGTGTCGTCCTCAAAACTAGTCCGGTGCTATTCACAAATGATCCGAGTGGATTAAGTGTCAGATTAATACGTTCCGCAACTTTTCTCTAACTGATTTTTCTGGGAGGTTACCACACTACAGACGCGTCTAAAGAGAACGTCTAAGAAAATTCTTGGTATTTCCACTCGTTAGCGAGGTGTTATTATATACCGTTCAAGATCAGGTAAACAGTTTAAAAAAGATGACATGTTTGACTCAGATAAAAATACTTTTCTTCTATGATCTTTACTTTCAAACTACACTACTGAGCACAACCATACACAAGTTCAAAAGAAGAGTCGCCGCGGTAACTATTCCCTATATTGATTTATCTATATTACATTTAGTTTTGTCAGTTTATTTTGAATTCCAGGGAATTTTTTCTGAAAAAATGAAGTGTATTTTATCTTCCTTGGGGTTATTCTTAATTCCGATTCCTAATTCATCAACCGGTAAGAAATACGATAAGTTTGAAAAAGGAACACAGTCAGATTATCACAGATATAGTAATCTGCTTCTAAAATAAACTGATTCATCTAGTAAAGTTTATTTTGCAGTAAAGTGTGAAAAAATTCTGAGTTCAAAAATTACTTGAAAAGTGGTATGAATGCTCATTTGAGTCTAGTATTCAACTTGGATTATATTTTGTTTATTTTTATTTTGATATTACTGTTTCGTGAATAGGAAAAAATTTGCGAAGGTTTTATAACTCTTTTGTGTTAAACGTTTGATGACATCAATTGCTGTCACTAAAGATTTCTAATTTATAAACAGCCAAAGGTATCAGGATATCACAGATAATTAATTATTTACATTCCAAACTATAAGCACGATCGTATTGTATTTGGTAAGAAAAGGCAACGCAGTTAAATCGTCAACAGAAAGTGAGCTCTACAACCCAACTAGGAGAGTACATTTCAACTAATTTTTTGTACTTATGACTATGCATTAAATAATTCAACTAAGTGGTTCGTGACTGCATCAGTGAAGGCTTGATAATTACTTTTACATTCGCCGTTGAAAGTAAATGAATTTGAATGGCTCTGTATAATTTAGGCCAACATTATTGGTTAATTCTTGATGAAAATAAATGAAAGAATAGTAATTATCAGTTTGTCGGTTTGCAGGTTCAGATGTCACCAAACAAGCTTTCCATGGACCACAAATTCCGGTAACAGTGAACTGATTATTGCTTAATTGTAATCATATTTTCCTCTACACTTTCCGAGATTAAAGTACTTGTGTTTATCCACGTTAACATTTGAAAGGCTCAAAAACGATTTAATGATATTAAAAACACACATGATTTGTACAGGCATTATAATGAAGAGTGTAATGTTAAAATCTGAACCTGTCTTTAGCAGTAAACGTCTCTATTTTTAGCGATAAAGAGCTATATCAAAAGAAACATTTGAAAGCAATTTTTGATATTGTATTTAGAAAGACTGGAACGAGACAAGCGACCGTATTGACTTTTATAATTATTAGCTTTCAGACTAACGGCAAATAGTGTCATCAAACACAGATATTAAACCAATAAAAATAATGGGAACACCTCTTTGTGAGGTTGCCACACGATTCTTTCACTTCCCAGATAATTAAAAGTATTGCATATTTTTTTATAATTACTGACATGAAAGGAATTTTATGTATCCTTTCAGAAGCCCAAAACTTTTTTTTCGTTTCCTCGATGTCTCTTCAGAGAAAACACATTGTAGATGCATAAAAAGCCACAAACAAAAAGGACATTGAAATGACAGGCGCAGAGCGGAAAAGAACTCGCGAGCAGAGGAGCGGTGAGGAAGGCAAGCGAAAGGGGCCCCACCGCCCGCGCTCCACTTCTAAAGCGCGCGCCCTCGCCCCGCCCTCGCCCCGCCCTCGCCCCGCCACTCGCCCGCCCTCGCCCCGCCCCTCGCCCGCCCTCGCCGCCCTCGCCCTCGCCGCTCGCCGCCCTCGCCGCCCTCGCCGCCCTCGCCGCCTCGCCGCCCTCGCCGCCCTCGCCGCCCTCGCCGCCCTCGCCGCCCTCGCCGCCCTCGCCGCCCTCGCCGCCCTCGCCGCCCTCGCCGCCCTCGCCGCCCTCGCCGCCCTCGCCGCCCTCGCCGCCCTCGCCGCCCTCGCCGCCCTCGCCGCCCTCGCCGCCCTCGCCGCCCCCGCCGCCCTCGCCGCCCCCGCCGCCCTCGCCGCCCTCGCCGCCCTCGCCGCCCTCGCCGCCCTCGCCGCCCTCGCCGCCCTCGCCGCCCTCGCCGCCCTCGCCGCCCTCGCCGCCCTCGCCGCCCTCCACAGTCCTCGCCGCCCACGGCTCCCTCTCCCCCAACTCACCTGCGTCACCCACTATGGCAGAACCCGATCCGCCGGCCCCGCCCACTCTATCTGCCCTGTTTACTTTCCGCCCCACCCACCCACACCATCTACTCTGCCCGCTTCACTCCCCGCCCGCCCCCTCTCCACCCCGTCGCTCTCGCTGGTCACTGACCCCCTCCGCTCAACTCGCCTGCGTCACTCGCTATGTCGCTCATGCCAGAACGCGCTTCACCGGAACCCCGGCTCCGCCAGTCCCGCCCGCAACATCTGCCCTATCCGCTTCCCGGCTCACCCGCCCGCACCATCTGCCCCCACTTACAGTCCCACTTCTCCCCCCTCCCTTACATCTGCCTGCCCGCTTTCCGCCCCACCCGCCTCTCTGCCCATCCCGTCGTCCTCGCCCCTTACTGCCCCGCCTCCGCCCAACTCGTGTGCGTCGTCCGCCATGCCGGTCGGGCTAGAACCCGCTTCACTGGAACAGCCCACTGCGCCAGCCGCACCCGCACCATCTACCCCGCCCCCACCATCTGTCCTACCCGCTTCCCGCCCCGCCTACACACTCCGTCCGGCCCGTCTATCCAATCCCTTTCTTCCCTTCCCTGCCTCCTCCGCCATCCTCGTGTCGCTCTGTCCACTACCAACATTCCCCGACTCTCACGTCGCCCCCACCCTTCGCACCAGCCACCCCCACACCCAGCCCCCTTCGTGGCCGACCGCGCCGCACCGCGCTCGGCTTTAAAAATAATTATGAGCCCTCAGCGCGCGAGCTGTCATCCGCAGGCAGGCGGCCCGCGTGTTTGCGCCCCCCCCCCGCCCCCGCCCGATGCTCATAGCGCCCCGCTCGCCACACCCCGCTTCCCCCGGCGACGCTGGACTGCGCGCCCGGCAGCCACTCTCTCGCCCGGCCACGCCCCAGTACCACGCAGCCGCCCACGCCGCCCACGCCGCCCACGCCGCCCACGCCGCTCACGCCGCCCACGCCGCCCGCCAACACAATACGCGCGATTGCCGTTCTGGCTGCCCGAACCCGCTCCACCGCGCCCTTAATGCTCACCTAAGTAAGCGACGCAAGTCGGCGCGCGCTCCTGCTAATTGGTCCCTCTTGCTCGATTTCGCACCCGCCGTAGATCCGCCCTCCCCAACGCTTCGGGTCTTCCAATCTGTCCAATAACCTGGCAGCACGTCCTCGTTTCCTGCCCTAACTGTACTTCAGTGTGCTTGTATTTCGGAGCACTGAAACCTGCGTATCTCGTACGTGTCGCTTAAGAACGGAAATCCTATTTCATGTGCTCGCTCGTTCAATAAACTTTCACACGCGTGCGGTGATAATGGTTGATTTTTTACTGTTTTTTTTTGTTTGTACTTCCCGCCACTTTGTCTTCTAACAATTGTACTCCAACAGTGTATGCTTGAAAGCCAAGCTGCTCTTCCGCCTAACCACTTTCATATTTTTACATTTACATAATTTCATTGAATTGAGGCGTTCGGTTGGAAATAATGATAACGCATTATATTAGGTTATCCTTGCCTTTCAGATCATTCACTAACTTTTCATCTGACCGTCGACGTCCGTTTTTATGCCCATCAAAGCTCATTTGTCATACTACATTTGTAAATTAGTTTATATTCGCTTGGACATGTTCTTCTGGTCAATTCCCTCTCCACCAATCACTTTCGTGCGTTTCAAGCTCCTCTTCCCCGATCACTTTCGTGCATTTTAAACTATTCTGTACTAAACACTTTCGTACATTTCAAGCTCCTCTCTACCAATCACGTTCGTACATCTCAAGCTCCTCTCTACCAAACACGTTCGTACTACATTTCAACGCCTCTCTATAATCATGTTCGTACTACATTTCAAGCTCCTCTCTATAGTCATGTTTGTACATTTCAAGCTCCTCTCTACCAATGACTTTTGTTCATTTCAAGATCTACTCTACCATCCACCTCCATGCACTTCACGCTCGTACATTAGTCCAGATTAGCCTTTCAGATTATTCGCTTACATTTTTTTCGCCGTCAACATCCGCATTCCTGTCCTCTTTAATCCCGTCAAATGATTCATTTTAGCGTATATAAGTATCATTTAAATGGCTACTTATGGCTTCTTGCTATTTGAATTTCATACTAATTACCCTCTCTGCTCAATATCAGTCAGTTATAATCTCCCGTTCACACCCAACACCGAGCATCTGATTTGCAAACGTATCTTTTGTGCAAGTTCCTTCATCCACTTCAGAACATTTGTTTACACCAGCGCTCTTCCTCATGCACCACCCGCGCATTCAATGCGTTCTACGTCTTCTGTACGTTCTGAAATAATTAATCGCGAAGAAAAAGAATAAAAAAATAGTACCAAGACATTTCTCGGCGAGTAATACATTATTATTTTATTTTCATTTTAAATACACACTTTTATTTACAGGTTTCTTATATTGTAAATATTGTGAAAATAATTGTAGTCAGTATAAAAAAGTCAATATAAAATAACCCCAAAAATAGTTTCTGTTAAGCTTCCACGGTCTCACCCTAGCGTCGACACCGACGTAGAAACGATTAATCACTCGCCTTTTCCCCCTCATTTTATGTAGTTTACGGCAACAATGAATGGCGAATTTTCGTTGATGAGCGTATCATGCCTTCGAGTATCACACCTTTATTACTACTATCCTACTCTCTGTTGTCTTCATTTGATCACTCGTTGTCTTTATTTTGCAGTGGTGGATTTATCATCTGTTAATATTTTTATCATCTAGTTTACATTAAGAGAACTCCAAATTTATTATTACCGTACATGTAATTTTCGATAATTATATTCTACAGGATAATTATTTATATTACTAAAAACCTTAGCATTTGGGAGGAGACATGACAAAACAAGGGTCTCTTCATTGCTTATATTCTGTCCCCATTATACTTTTAATAATACTTAAATAAATCAAAATTATTAAGTTCACATAGGTGGATAGGATATCATGAAATGTAATTCTTTTTTTAAACAATACCAGGGATTATGTTGGGTTTTATGTATAATCTATCGATATGAGAATACAAAAAAAGAACAATTTGATTTTAATAATAGTGAATCTGAAAACGTATTCTTTGAGAAAGCTACTTAAAGATTCGGAAGAACAAAAACAAATCAATCGGAGTCTTTTCGAAATGCTCTTTTGTGGATTTAAAAAGGCCCTCGCTCTCGTTTTAGCTCTTCACAATTTGCCAACAGCTTCCCTCGTTTTGTTGAAAGCCGAGTTCTCAAAGATGATTTTCCCGTGCCTGGAAATTGGTTTTGAGAATAAATACGCTTCTTGGAAATACATCCTCCCGCCCTCTCATCCTCTTCGCCTGACACAAGTTTATGGCAGATGTCTTCCTTATTCACTTTGTGTGCAAACTTCCCTCTCGTGGAAGCTTTCGCTTGCCTCAAGTCCGCATATATATCATTCCGAGCACGTTCGAGCTGCTACATACCACGGGGCGGGAGAAAGCGTAGGAGGTTACGGACGCCATCAGCAAGCCGACGTTTCTCATTCCGGACGGCAGAGGGCGGGCGTCCTCGTAAATATGTTACGCTGATTTTAAAGAACACGCTTGAAATTACAACTCGTCCGGAGGTCATCGTTAAATTTTGATGCCGCGGAAATTCATGAAAATTTGATGGCATTTTGTGTGTTAATCATTTATTATTTGTAATAACGAGTGGGTGTTTGGCGAATTTTCATGAGATGTTATGAATTTTGCGTTCTTGGTGGTGACTTGAGTATTAGAGTTGTGTGGTCATTTTTTTTCGAGTGATGGAAAAGTAACATATTATAAGTATCTGTAATATTCACATCTGAAAATTTTTGAACCAAATTTTGGATTAGTTAAATTCTCGCTAAATATATTATTTATTGCCCGAACGTTTCATCTAACACTTCGATGTTTGATATTACAGCTTTGTTATCATATCCACTTTCGAAGTGACTATCATATCCACAATCTCTGCATTCACTTCATGCTAATTAATGATATTTATGCTCTAATTAAAGTGCACTTCGCAACTCTAGTAGATGGCTTTGACAAAGTTTCGTGTTTCAGATGAATTAGCATACTGGATGGCTTTGACAACATCAGTTTTTAGGTAGCTGAATAATTGAATTGCAACCTCCGTGATATCAAAATATGCAAACAAACGTTTGTAAAGACATCGACTTCAATTATTTACCCTAGAACTTTTAACGTTGCCATCAAGAAAGGATTTACGAAAAATATTTGGTATGACGCAGAAACCCGACATTTATCTTAATTGCACTTCACTGACCTTAAAACATAGTGCGCCCGGAAAGTCTCTACGCAGTGGCACCTTACTGGTGAGAATTCTAGCTACAGAAATTGTGTTGACAGCACGAGGTGCGGTATGTAAACGTCAAGCGAATACTCACCACAATCATATGTGCTGGATGTGTTGTCCCCTTCTCATGTTTCCCAGTGATCTGAATGCTACCAACATAAACAAAATTTAAAATAAGAAGTCCTTATTCGTCTCAGCGCGGAGATACATTCCTGGTGCACTGATATATTATGATATTCTGCCTTTGAAAATGAATTCCTATAATTTATTGATATTCTCTACTTTCTCCTCCGCTTCAACTGGAACAATCTCCCCAAACCTGTACTGGAGCAATAGTGCCGGAAGGACCTCCGGACCCCCTCCCAACCGCCTGATTCAAAATTATAGTATCGTGTTGTTTAAAATACAATTTTGTTAGAATGGGAATTAGTTAGAAGGTCTAACATGGACCTTATATAAAATACGTACTTCCGATGCATTCCTTCCATTTTCACATACGCTTACATCTCGGTGCTTCTTGAACAGCCGTCTATGTGATGCGGTGATCCATACTGGAATAGTGAATGAGGAGAAAAATCCCTGACTCTCGATCATCAAACTTTCAGACCCTTCCTTACACCCCAAACATGCTCGCATTAATACAATTACAAAGCACATTTATAATATTTATTATCCGTTCCAACACAAGCATCAAAGACAAAAAATACAGAAGAACAACCGAGGGTTGGAAAGCAATAAACAGTATTAACCACGTTTTCTCTAAATAAATGTGTCTCCTGGTTCCATAATTCAGGTCCGTAAACATATCACTGACAGAGACCTATCCGAGCATTCCTGCTCCACATTCCCTTGCTACAAAGACAGGGCACATCTGACTCTCAAATTCATGAGCAATAATCGGTAGAAGGCTCAAACGTTTTGACTTTACAACACATTTCCTGCCTGAAAACATTTCACGAATGATGTCCATGACATTCTATGAGATAAAGCCAAGAATTTGCTTACGTTCTATTTGCCTCGATTTCCCAAGTGTGTGGTGTTTCATTACCATTTTCTGTTGAAACTTTTTTTTCTCATTTTTTTGTAACCGTCTGGTTAAACAACCGCGTATACTATTTTACAAGGTTATGAAGAAAGGGAAAGGTGATTTTCAGGATTCAAAGACCGCCTCACAATTCTTGGCTTCTGGCCTGCACCACATCATCTTCTCTCGGAGTTGTATGTTCAATTAACGTTTATAATCCTTAATTTCCAATAATTCTCACAACAAGACTACTGGTTAAAAGAACAATTCAAAAGACAAACGCTGCGGAATGACCAACCAAGAATTCCGTGAATCAGCTATCTAAATAAGCTCTCCTTTCATACACCGGTTCCGAAAAGGGAATTTAAAATACCAAAGAATCCAAGTACAACGCGCGTCCGCTACGCATAGCTCGCGCGGTCCCCGCCCCCGCTCCGCCCCGCTCCGCCCCACTCCGCCCCGCTCCGCCCCGCTCCGCCCCGCTCCGCCCCCCTCCGCCCCCGCCCCGCCCCCGCCCCCGCCCCGCCCCGCTGCCCCCGCCCCGTCGTCCCCGCCCCGTGCCGCGCCCCTGTCCGCGCCCCTGTCCCCGCCCCCTGTCCCGCCCGTCCCCGCCCCCTGTCCGCCGTCCCGCCCCCTGTCCCGCCCCGTCCGCCCCGACCGCCCCGTCCCCGCCCCGTCCCGCCGTCCCCGCCCCGTCCCCGCCCCGTCCCTGCCCCGTCCCCGCCCCGTCCCCGCCCCGTCCCCGCCCCGTCCCCGCCCCGTCCCCGCCCCGCACCCGCGTCGCCCCCGCACCGCTTTTTCCAGCCGCCCTGGTGGCGATCGCGGGGGCGGTGGCGGGCGGCCTCGCGGACTTTAATTAAACTTGCTGACGCGCGGTCCGAGGCCGCAGGCGGGCGAGATGGCCGGGGCGGCACCGCCCACGTGCAGGGTTGCTGGCGGCGGAGGTGCAAAGATTCTGAGGGAACGAGGTGATGGCAAGGCGGAGGTGGAGTAGCAGTGACTGTGAGATGGTGGTAGTTGCTGGAGCGGGATGGTGAATGGTCAGACGACAAAAATGATCGCTACGATTGCGGCAGCGGAGTCGTTTGGTGGCGGTGACGCTTGGGAACGAGCTGTAATTTGGGAGGGGATAAGCAATGCATTGTTGTGTAGGTTGGAGCGATGAGGTACGGGACGAGACAGGAGGTGGGCTTGATGGGCGTTTCGCGAAGTGACAGTTTGTGAGGTGGAAGGAGCGGGGGTGGATGGACGGGGAGTGAGATGGACGGGAGGCGGAAGGGACCTGAGACGGGGCGGTGTAGGAGGTGGGGGATAAGTGAGATGGGGGGTAAAGGAGTGGGGGGGGGTAATTGTCCACACAGGGACCGTGCAGACGGGGATCGCGGAAGGGGGGAACCGTGGAGGGGGAACCGTGGAGGGGGGACCGTGCAGGCGGGGCCCGAGCAGTGGGGCGTGCAGGCGGGAATCATGTAGGCGTGGCCCGAGCAGGGGGGCGTGCAGCTGGGGACCGTGAGGCCGGATGACTGAGCCTAGGGGCCAACGGGCCGGTGGCGACGGACGTGTGGGTGCAGCGTTTTTAACGTGGTTCGCATCGGCGTCGGAACCATATTGACTTTCTGTAATTACCGCTGGACATAATGGGATACAATTTATTCACAACTCTGCCGCACGGAAATAAATGCAGCGGCGTGTTTTCTGCGGGGATTAGCACTGGCCTCCGAAAGAGCGGCTGGGATTACTGTGACATATCGAGGCCATTCTCCCTTTCTGCCGGTCTCAAGCACCAACATTTGAATAAGAGATTAATCAAGTAAATATCAATATGTGCGCTTGTTTGCTCCAACCGTGTGTAGAGCTGTAGATGGCGCAATGGCATTCAGGTGTGATTGAATGGTTTGTGTCATACGTCAATAAAAGGTTTTAAACATTTTGAAAACTAAAGAACTGGAAAAATTTGTAAATTAATCAAATTTTGCATAGAGAACTCGTCCAAACACCGTTAAAAGTGAGTATCATAGTTCATTGAATTAGAATACTTCTTATACTCTGTCCTCTGAAACAAATCCTGGTTTGCTCTCACTAATCGGAGAAATGAGTTTGTAAAACTGTGCCTTGATCAGTTTAGTCGAATCGTAAACTATTATTTAGCAGAATTAATACGAAAATGTTCAGAATGAATAGTAATGAATAGAAATACGATTAGGATGTTTTCATATTTTTTATTTAAAATTTACTATAAAACATCATTCATTAATAATATATAAATATAGCGTATAGCACTTGTTGACTGGCAAAAAAGTATCCTCATCTGCCCCCGAAATGCCCTTGAGGTTTGTAAACTTGGATCTTACATATCGTGTATAAGGTAGAATATACATTTTAAAATTACAATGCGTTTACCATATAAAATCATTTTATTGCTCATAGTATCCCTTTAGCAGTAATTTGGTATACAGCAGGAATATAATTAAAAGATTAACTGGAATTGGAATACTTTCATAACTTTTCAATAATAATTATAAAAAAATCTAAAGACGTCTACTACTTTTCACATTATCGCAAGGAGAGAAGTTTCATTTTTTTAGGAATATTAAATATTTCTCTCAGCGATAAAACATGACGATTTTTATTGAATATGTTCACTTTTTGCACTCGTAGAAGTAGTAAGGTAAATATTTAAGGTGTGAAATTATGTATGGACTCAAAAGAATTACACTAACATTACGTAACGGAAGTACATTATAATCGGTACTGTTAAATGAATTGTCTTTAGGAAAAATAGTTCATTTCGCAACACTAATTGATAAAATACCCCGCCACAAAACGTATTTTTACCATTCATTATTAGCACAAGAGTTAATTGATTTCGTGCCTAACGGACATGCTGCGCCCATCGATGAATGATAAAAGAGCCCTTTGTCGGTGCCGAAGCGCGGTAATATCTGAGCCTTTTGGGCAGCGCCGGAGCTTTGATTTCGACCGAGAGGAACCGCTGAGGAACAAACACGGAATGAAGCGGGTTGCGATGGCACGAGTATTTAAAGTTGTGATCTCGCATCGACTCAGAATCGCCATTCAAACCACAGACCCTCATCACTTTATGGACCACGATGCAACGTTCCGTGCGAATTGGCTCGTGCTCTGTGTGCGCTCATTAACTCGGAGGTAGTGGCCGGAATCGCTTTATTTACCGATAAAAATGTATTCGTTCCCTCAAGTGTATTTTTCACTCATGATTTTTTGTTGGAACGAGGCATATCGTTTGCAAAATCCTTTGCTCAGAAATATCGTTCTCAATAGGATTACTTAATGCGATTTAGGTTTTCGCATGAAAAAGAGTACGTTTATGAAATGTGCAAAGTGTATTCCATAGGATTAAATGTGTCACCATTGTATTTACCATTCATTCAGAGTTTATGATGGGCAAATATTTTCGACTCAAAAAGCATTTTTATTGTTCGGAAATGTAGTAAATGAAGTCAATAAATTAGCTACATATATGTGTTTGATTTTAAATTTTTACAAATTATTTCATAAAAATTGTAAAGATTGTGCTTTCAGCTTGCTTTTTAATATATTTATTTTATTATATCATGATATTTCTTTAAATATGACGATGATGAAAATTTACAATATTTCATTAGCTTGTAATTTATTAAATATTGAAATTCTATATATTCTCCAGCGAATTTGAGAGTTGCATATTCAGATGAGCGCTCACTGTTTGGTTATTTTCTATTAAAAATCACTGGTTTTTCTCCGCAGCATTTTCAAATTCTCACATAAAAAGAACTGAAGGTAGTTGTGGTGTCGCCGACACCGCCCTCGAGACCTCGCAGTCGAGGAGCGCTGTGAAGCGGAGAGTCGAGGAGTCTGCTTGCAGAGAGGCGCTCCACCAGCGGCCATCACGGCTATAAATAGAGCACACGCTGCAATGTAGAAGAAGACTCTTCAAGACGCGAGAATACCAGAGGAAAGGCCCTCCTTCGTAGAGTCCCCGTTGCAATGTTGTTCAATTGTAGGGCAAATACGAGAAGAGCCGATATTTACAAGTGATATCAATAATTGTTTCAGTAAGTAGGCTTCGGTGTTTAGGCTGCAAGGCACTTTATGAAAAACAGAATTTATGATTCAAAAGATTCTACTGACAAAATAGCTTTTGATTCCGTTCAAAATGTAAAAAAATCATTCGAAGAATAGTTTTGTCGTTTGTAAGGGCTGCTTAATTGAATGATTTTGGTTGGCTTTCTCATGTCAGCGGTAACCTGCCTGTCACGAGCATTTCACTAGACTACAGCTGATCGCACCCAAGCACTTTTGTTGTCTTCCTCCTCACTCCACTCTTCCGGAGAAAGTGGCTCAGAACATCAACTGGTGACACTGCAATGCCTCTTACCGGGAGTGCCCAGGGTTCTAGTTTTGATGGCGGGAGGGTTTCCGACACTAGCTAGATAGGGACATAGAGTTCAGCCGCAGTTTGGAGGAGAATTCTAGCGGTCCGCTCTCTGACCGGTAGTTTTCCTTGGTTTCTTCGATCAACAGCAGGCGAATGCTGGAGCAGTACCTTGAGAAACGGGTGACGGACCGCGTGTGTGATCATTCCTTCCTTTTCTTTTTGTCCTATCACTGCTTTCTGACACACACTTACACTCATATGCACAACACTACCACACTTGTCGGTAGCTTGGAGCTTCACCCGGCTGGAGCGGTGCCTCGCTGGAGGGAGGTTTCTCGTTGAAAGTCCCCGTAAACAGGTGTAGGATATTTTAGTTCGTTAATGTTAGTATATCAGTATTAGTAACGATCTATTAGATCCAATGAAGGTCGGAAGAAGTTAGAAAAATAATATAACTTACAGGTAGGTAGTTAGTCGTTATGAAAAACTGAATAAAATATTTCTTCTATTCAGCATACTGAAAAGTGTGCATACTGAAAGACAGACATACTGAAAAGTGTTTAATATTTTTCATACTCGAACAAACTCCTAAATGTAGTCAGCGTCTGTGGATAATACCAAGCAATATAAATTCCGAAATTATCCATTCATCGTCGTTGTCACAGTATTTAGTATGTGAGTAATGTGAGAATTAACAGTATTCTCGAAACATTAGCCATATTTCGGATACATTTAAACTGAAAATATACTGATTTGCACACAATTTCTTTTTATTTGTCTTACAAACTGTTCAGAAATTAGGATAATTACTATGCTGTCCCGCCTTCTATTACAATTGGTCCTTGCATAGTAACAAGATACAGCACACTAGGCATAGGATGCCTTATATTCGTAAATGTCAATATATTAATTTTGGTCAAAGTTTGTCTCATTTTGTTACAGTTCCAAAACCTTCATAAAAGTTAACCCGACGTATTAACACGATAAATCGCACTTTTACCAAAACTAATGTATTATTATTTATGAAAATTTTGGAATACTTCTCTGGATGGTGTGGTTTCTCTTATTATTGCACAAAAAATTTGAATTGACATGTAAGAAAATACAATTTAAAACCAAAATTACAGACGTGATATGAGAGTCCCTCACGTACGAAAGAGTTTGAGAAGGTTAGCGGTGACAGCAGTAGAGGCTGAATCTCATGTAGTGACTTGGCCAGCGGTGGCTCACGAATTAGAGCTGACCTGGAGTACAGAGAGATTACTGTCAGAAGGGACCGCATTTACAGCTTTTGTTTAGCTGCCACTGTCACCACGACGGCAAGTTACGTTCATGTGATCAATTTGTTAATGCGTTCGTTTGCAGCTGATCTTTCTGCAGATACACTCGACACAATCTCTAGCAATGTCATCGTCCAGAAAGACTTTCTTTTTTATCTATCCAACTGGTCCCTTCTTCACCTAACTTCTCTATACCACCGTGCAGTTTAGAATCTCGTTTAACTGGTTAACTGGTTAACCGTTTAACTGGTGCGGATTCGAACCTCGTAAACTAACTTCTGGTGAAGTTAACTTAAGTATAAAGTCTCGTATTACCACTACACGATAACCGACAATTATGTACCGTATCACCACTTCACTGTCAAATTTGCGTTGATTGGCAATATCTTCTAGTTTTTAAATATTCATTCGTAGATTTTAATAGTTTGATTTAGACGTCGTTTTTCTTTAGGGTGATGTTCGTTTCTTGTGCTTGTAAACTTTCTAATAATGAAACCACTTTTATTAGAGGCGGTAGACTATGTTCACCATTCTCTTTACTTCTTCTTTCAATAGCAAAATAAACTCTTTTCAATATGAATATCTCTCTCCAGATAATCAAATTGTATTGAGATTTTTTTTTGTTGCGAACTACACAAGTATTTTCTGTTGTAAAAAGAATAAAGGTTTCATAACAATAGTCAGAGGAAACTAAATAATATGTACATGTACTTTTGTTACAACTCATGACTGACTATAAATTATCATATTCTATTGATTTGACAACCTTATTTCAATAGCAGTACTTTATTGAAATAAACGGGCGTAAGGGAAGAAAGACAACTGCGTAAGAATTCATGGCATTCTCAATATTCAAAAAGATTTTCCCCAGTTTGCACACAATTATCTCATCTTGTTTTGTTTTTTAGCACACCACAAAAATTTGTTCCACAGAATCTCTTTAAAGGGATGTTTAAAATCAATGCCGATCCCTTGTGAACTTAAGTGTAATTTATGCAATATATTTTTTTTCCTTTAGAAAAATCGATCGTTAATTTCTTTAGTTAAATTTTTCATTAGTTGTGTAAACCACAAGTGGATACGCGACAATCTTTTTGAAACTTCTCACCCAGCGCTGTTGATCTCGCTCAGAGATCGGCCGCGCACCTGACGGAGGGAAGTGGAACTTGAGGTGGCGATCTGCGAGGCTGTTGGCGTTTATTGCGTCCCTCCCCGCCCAAACTTGCCTCGCGTCCCCTTTTCCATTCCTTCTCCTGAACTCCGAGCATTACGACTCCGTCCCGTCCCACCCCACCCCATTCCGTCCCGGCCCGGCCCGGCCCGGCCCTTTTGTGCTCACCATTCGGGGGCGGGCAATGATAGTTGCACTAGCAAAGACAGGACTTCACTGATATTTTATGAAGGAGGGGATATGAAAAGAAGTGTAACACATATCTTTTTCGTTTAGTTACAAAACGGTGTGAAAATATTCTTCAATATGACAGTTATGGTTCAATGGCTGTAGAATTCAAGGTAGACTTTCCCGCTGGGAAATATCGATGGCCGGTTAAGGGGAGATGAGTTAGGATGCGATTAATACTGCTGGGATAGTGCGACATACTCTCTCATGGCCTTGCAGTGTGAATTGGGGTAGATAACTCAAAGGCGGTAATGAAATCTGAAGAAATGATCTTGCGTGGTCCCTAACCCACTAAAATCCTCGTAACATTCAAAAGTACGTAACAAATTGTTTTAAACTAGTATTACGATAATGAGCCGTCAAAGCTACTGTATATAGGAACACGAGGCCTAAAACCACAAAATCTTTTCCATCCACACGCCAACTATGAATACGTTATTTGTAACCACACCCAAAACAGCGCTCTCACCGTGTGACCACTAGAAAGCCCTCCATCCTCATCCTCAGTCCTCAACGAGGCCACTCGTGGACAAACGTTGCCACACACGCTTTCGCTCATAAACGCGCACAGCCATCACCGCGTTATTTGAGCACAGAAATGGCCGTATAAATAATGAGTCATAGAGAAGGTAATTGTGAAAAATTTGTCCCCTTACTTTCCGCCTAACAAAAAATGAAAAAAGGGCGGAGAAAAAACAACTTTGTGTCGGGCAAATTAAATTATTTCTGTACGACGGACTATGAAAGAGCAACGCGCAAGTCCACGCCCGCTGGAACGCCGGCGACGTTTTTAAAAATATTCGCGTCATAGCCAAAAGCTTCAAAACACAAAGGGCCTCCTCTCTACGAAATTATTCCTAAAACATTCGTTTGAAAGTCATAATCAGAGGCGGGGAAGTTTGGGTTTTGAACCGTGGTATGTGTTTATAGTAGCGCTTGAAGTTCCATGCGGTCGCTGCAGTTGAGTTAGGACTTTGTTTTCTTCTAGAACTTTGTTATTCTGAACTTTCACTTGATGTAGAGCTCTAAATAGTTAATGATATATTAATGAAAACATTATTGCCCCGCTCCTGAAAACAAAAACCAAAATGCAGTATTTGATGTTCACATTATATCGATGAATTTTTTACTATTTAGAATATGGGATTTTGCGTAAAGTAGCGTCCAAATAAACTAGAGTGACCATGAACAAAATAATGTGCACAGTACTGTTTTATATATGCATGTTCATATTTACAAATAGCTAAAATATCTCTCATTATTTCTAAATATTCATGTCAAATGCAACCCGCAGCACTTGAGCGTATTTTTGAATCTATATCGTTAAATAACTCCTAAATAAAGAGTTTTGGGCCTTAAAAACTACAATTTTTAGGTTAAAGGCCTTGAGGTCAAAGAAACGTTTTGCCCACCGTAATCTACAGGATGAGATCTTGAACATTCTATTACATTTTTGCTGATTCGACTCTTTTCGATTCTATCCCACGTGTTCAGAAACTTCAGAATCTGCAACTGCATCAATTATATATATATATATATATATATATATAATATACAATATTATATATATATATATATACACATATACACATATATAATATTGAAATATTTTAGGAAAAGAACAGGACAAGACGACTTAAAAGGCAGTAAGATTTTCACCACTATTAATGTTGAAGCCGATGTGGATAGCCCAGGTGGCTAAGAGCGAGTGCCGACTCAGTGCTTCGTTCCGAAGGGTCACGGGTTCGAGTCCCGACTTGGGCATGGTTGTTTGACCCTTGGCTCTCGTGTATGTGTTGTTTTGGAAGGCCTCGTGTTGTTCTGACCCCAGATCAGAGGAGCCCTCAAGTGCGTTGGTGTCTAGACTGTGGTCGAATGTGCGTCTCGTCAGGATGTAATGGATAACCGGCTGATGACTGGATAAAAGCTCTAGGTAAAAATTAATGTTGAATACTTGTCGTAACACCTTTTGTTTTCTAAAGAGGGTGAAATTGTCTTTTTTTACTAAATAGTGTCGTCTTTCGAGATAGTTATTCGGTATATCATATGTAGACCGATTCCTGGTAAGTAGGTAAATTAGATTCTGATGTAAGGCATGAATGTTTACATCGTATAATGGTAGTGAATGTTTGTAAGTACCACCATGTATCATGTCTAAAGTAACAATTCATCCTCATTCATTTATCCCAAACTGGATAAATATATCACCGGCAATAAGGAGCTACACTATTTATCGGTGTCATGGAGCAATTAGTTACTCATGGAGGACGATAGCAGCTCTGTAGATGGAACAAAAACGTTGCTCTAAAATGTTTTCTACGATTTCACTAGCGAAGCCAGCGAATAGAAGTCGCAGGAATCCGAAAGAAAGGAAATAACGCCCTCAAATAAGTTTAAAAAATACTGCTCCACGTTTCATTTATTCACCGATCCATTAATAAAGAAGCAGATCAAATTTTCTACCAATCGCTAGCGCAGGTGCTTCGTCACCACTGCGGGGTAGTGGCCGTTGCCGATTTACGAGGGCGACTTGGGCCGCGCGGCGTATAAACCCATGCCACTCGTCACTGGCCCGCCGCCTTCGGCTTCATAACCCGCGGTCGCCTCGCGCCGGTCGCGCAGGCGTGGAACGACCTTATCTTTACAGCGCTTGCGAAGTTCACCTCACGGCCATTGCTGCCAACGGGCACACTGGATCCAAGCTGGTAGTATCTTCCTGACAACAAGGTCGGGAAAAACTCAAACGTAATGTTTCGTTTTGTTAAAAAGGATAATTTTTTTTCTATGACTTTTATGTTAACGACAACGATTTTCTCAACTTCTAATTTCTTTTTCATTTTTTTACTAATTTATTCCCATCAGACCAATCATCGGGCCCCTTGACTTGCAATTGCCCATGTCCAGCATCTGCACTGAAGTGAGTACATTAGTGCTGCCTTTCTGCATCATTTACGCAGAGTCTTGAACTGCAATAAAATCACCTTCTTTCTTCGGGAAGAAATGCAGGTTGTAAAAAAAATCCAAACTCGTAACTTCATACAGCATACAGAGCTTCTGCATACAGAGACACGAGAAAACGAACATTATAACTGGAGTCTGAAACTACTTACACTGTTATTAGACTTCTAATGCGTACGGATTTTGTGTACGTATCTCATGAAAAATATACAAGGAGATTAAATTGCCTTGAGATTGCATCAAATCATTTTTTCGGTGCCAAGATGCACTCACGTGCAAATCTGTAAAAGAAAATCTGTTTTCGCGTCATTAAGACTCGTGTAACAACGTAACCAGATTATTACTTATCCAGCAATTAAGACATGCACTAACAATAATAATTGAAGAATCTGAATTAGGGTTATTGTCTGAAAGACCAATGCTGTTTTTTTTTTATCTCTGACAGCTCTTAAAACAAAGCTATGGGAATTCAGATACCTCTATTTTGAATGAATTTTTATGTAAAATAGTGAAATGAGTGGCTGTAATTAAAAATATGTGATTACGTATTTTTGTATATTTTAAATAACAGAACTTTACTGATTGACGCAACAAAATTGATACATACACCAACACAATATTCAGAACTTGTCTTGCTGATTGCTATAACATAAATTGTTTGACTTAAAAACTGAATACAAAGCCGTTGCCGCGTCTTACAGATGGGAGTCCGAAGATTGTCGCTAGCTCGGCACCACAATTGACAAAAACCCACACTGATCCTAGATTTGGGTTGTATCAGCTTCCTCCACACAAGTAACACTTGGACAAATCAGTATAAATACACTAAGTTTTACGTTTACACCGTTCAGTATTGCTAGCACGGCTCATTATAACAGAAATTATATCAGAAAGATCAGAAATCAGTTTCCCGAGTTTGTATTTTTGTGAGCGCATGGGCTCGTGCGCTCGCTTCCGCCAACGGCCACTGACTGAAAATAACCGACTCCCGGAAGTGTGTGTACTCTTTGAATCCGAGTCCCACGTTGCCGCTCCGCCTGTGCTGGACGCTCTTTGATGAAATGTTCGCTAGACGCTCTTTGGTGAAGGAAAGCGATTTGTAACAACATAAACTACTGTAATTCAATATTTCAGGAACATTTCTGAACTGAACATTATTTTCTCTGTCGGAAAAATCAGTTCTTAAAATTTAGACGTTGAAATTTGTTTGTAAATGCAGTTTCACGAAAGTCTCCAGTCTGTGCATCAGAGACTGAGAACTCGGTGCTTCCCAATAACAGAGTGTCTGAGGAGCAGAACAGAACGAAGCGCTGTGTACCGAGGAGCATGGCAAGAGCCGAAGGCGACTGTAGGCCGAGGCTTGTGTTGTTAACAAACAGCGACGCACCTTCCTTGAAGGCGGTGCGGCTCCTTGCGCTGTCAGACAAGACATGCTCTCTCGCGAACGTCTGTGTTCTCTAGAACGCGCTCCTCAGTGGGTTGTGCGTTTGCCTGCTAGTGATGCACTGAATCAAGAGGGAAGAGTCTTTGGACAACGAAAATTTATAAGGTGTTAAGCGGAAAACGTACTATTTGCTTTTAAATGAGCAAAAAATATTTAATTTTTTTGAAGAATACTGGTACAAATAGAAATATAATTATGAATGTCTAGGTACGTGAATTTACTATTTATATCATCAATTATAATCTGAGATAATTCCAGCCTTAAAATATTATCGCTAGATTTGTAAGAAAGTACTTATTTTATCTATTATCTCAAAGAAAGGAATATTACATTTTATCGGGGTCTTAATGAGTTGGTTTTCGTTCTTACAACATTTCAACCGATCTTCATATTTTGGTGTGCATTGCAAGTAACAGAGATATGCACTGTCTAGAATTACTTGAAATGTATTCTTTGTTTTTATTAAGTACTCAAATGAGTACAATATTTTAAACAGTCTGATCTTTAAACAACTTTTTGGATGGTGGCGTTGATTTATTTTTTAAACAACTTCTGCGAAATGGAAGATGTGCAACTAACAAACCAACGTGCTCATGGTCAATATTGAATCGTTCAGACCCACATAAGTGAACTGAGCAAACATTTAAAAAAATAAATAGTAGGTATGTGCGTCCAGATTTTACAACAATGCTCTCTAATAAACCTTATTATAGAAAATGACTTAAAATGTATTTCGATATGTTGCAAAATTCTTACAAACTTTCCAGTCTTATCTGATGAACTCGAACAAAAATTCAATTTCTATGAAGGTATTATTTTAATTTCTTAGTATAAGACTGCGGATGTTAATTTTTCTGAATAAAGTTTGTAATAAGAACTTAACAATTAATTATTTCCGATTGATTAACTCAAAATCCAAAATAAACTTTTTTAGATACATTGACACTAAAATCAACAAAAAGAACATATTGTATGAAAATATTTGTGTTATTAGTTTTGAATACTAATCTGGCGACGCAAACAAAAATCAGATAGAATCAATAATATTATAAAAAACTTGTTTTGTAATTCAAGCTTGTCTTTATTAGTACAGTTTTGGTGTAAATAAATTTTACTTTTTCCACCTAATTGAGGTGTTTTCGAAACACCGAAAATATAATACAAAAGTTGTATGATATTGTATTATAAAATCTATATATTTAAAAAAATAAGGTATTCTGCCATGGCTTCGTTTAGAGCTTCTACTGAACCGATTGTTGTATTTTTTCTTTTAAATGAAAGAATATGACCCCTAGATGTGTTATCAGATATTGTTTGTGTTGATTCACCAACATTTACGGTGTAAATTAATTAATTAAATCATTCTTTAATAGTACGCTTATCAATAGTCAAATGTTTCCTTTCAAAGGGTGGCAGTTTCAAAATCGATACACATGAGTCCATAGATGTGAGCCCACGCTGCTTGATGTTTTGTGTTGATTGTTGTGATTTGTTTACAATTCGTCAAGGTTTTGTTTCAGTGTAAAAATTTCATTGTGGTGTAGACAGTTTGCATGCATTTGCTTCTGTGGTGTATTTTGTAGAGAACATTCGCACAGTGGGTTTTGCTCGGTTAGTGAAGTTGTTTACAGGTTATGTCGAATTCCGAATCGTTGTCCACGCGCCCCAAAAGACGCAAACGCACATTAACAGAACGCAGGGAAAGAGAAAGTGTAGGTGTCGTGATAGTGAGGTCATTTCGTTTTCTATTGGGTCATAGTCTATGAAATGTTAGTTTTGTTCTGCTTTGTACTTTCCATGTGAGAGAAATTCTGCAAACGATTTACTCTGTGTGGCTCAAATGAGAAAATAAGTATTTGAAAGAAAATTTTGAAAATTCAAAATTTAAGTAGTATATGACTTAGTATAGGGATCACAGAATTTTGAAAATGTGCACACAATTCACTTTTCCCCATAGCACGTCATACGCAGTTTTTAACTGTTTTTTGACGTAAAATAAATAAATAAAAAATAAATAAATAAGTATACCTTCGAGCAATATGCCAGAAGAAATCAAACAGTTGTTTATAGGAGATGATGACACATCAAAAAACTTAAGAAATAATATCCTTCAGTATGATAGTGCTATATCTTTTGTGCCGATATTGCATTGCTATCTGGTCATGGGCCATACGTGTTCAAAATTTTGGGAATTCCTCATCACAGAATATCTTCGTTATCCCCTCAAGACCCAAACAATGCAATATATTGTGAACATTAGTCTAGGTACAGTATTTTACATATATCTCAGATCTCACCGTCAAATTTTGACGGGTTCTCACTAGTATTAAATAAAATTACATACAAGAGGGAATATACATATGAACAGATTCGTGGGTGTATCGCAAACTCTGAGGAATCATTTTTAAATATAATCTACGTTTTGAACATGTTTTCGTTTCACGGAATTACTATTTTAAGAAAGAAGATTTGAGTTTCAGGACGAAGTGGAATAAAAATATCAAGTGGTTTTATTATTTTTATCGAAGAATTCCTGGAAAGCAAAGGCATCTCCAGAAAAACAAGCAAGTAGAGATTGAGAGAGAAAAACGAGAGAAGCTGAGGACGGAAAATGAATTGCCTCAAAGTGAGATTATGATTCGTGCATTGAAAAATACCTTCACTTCATATTTCAAAAATATGTTTATTATAATAGCTTCAGCACAGATAATTGTTCTTCAAAATCAACCTTTCGGTTTATAGAATGTCTGTGGTCAATTTAGATGATTGATGATTTTCCATTCATAATGCAACTTCATCACTCTCTTTCACTTTAGAATACTGAGCTTTCCGATGAAAAAATCACTGCAGCAGTTTCTTTTTAATTTAATGACAAGGTTTTGAACCTATGACCTGTATTGAACCAGTTTCCAATCTATACAATTGATAACATTTAATACGGTACAATTTGTAATTGAAATAGCGCATTGATTTGTTGGTTACATTGAAGAATGGTCTTTCAAAATAGCAGGTAATAAAGAGTTGCAGAAATTAATGAATTATATCTCTAAGTAAAACGTCTCTCTTAGAAAACTTTTGCCTGCATCCCAGTACATTTTTTTCTATCCTTAAATCACTACTGCAAAATTTTTCGTACACCGGCATCTATGCGGTACAACATTGAAAGACAAAACCCACATCTGAAACGTATAAAGAGAAAGCGTTCAGAACACTTTTCGACCCATTTTAAAATACCGGGGTTCGATAATCTCGTTAAGTACATTGATATACTTCTGAAATGTTTGACCTACGAAACACCCGTGTAAATTAATACAGTAACCGATATGTTAGTTGTATATGACTGTTGAAGGACAAAGAAGAAAAAAACAATAAATAAAAACGAACATCACAGTAATTATCATATTGATGTTGAAAACATTCTGGTGAAAAAGTGTCTCATATATATATATATCTTCCATTTATTTTCTGACCGTTCGACATCCACACTTTCGAGGCTTGGAAAAACATGCTACAATAAATTTATTGGGACTCATCCTCTCACAAATCCTGGTCTCAGTGTAAACTTAACTAATTTTTGTAATTTCATGATTATACCCTGACAATTTAAATGTGTGCATTTATGATTTGGGAGTATAAGGACAGTGTTGTGGGAAAAGCGAAACACGTGATTTTAAGATTTATGGCGGAAGAAATAGGGAAATCTGGATCCATTGCGCGAAGAATTATGTACTTTTTTACGAAGTTTTAAAGTTGGAGTGTTGGGTCGTGCTTGGAGGAGATAGAATTTTTTAGAGGTTTTGAGATGAATTCGTGTAGGAATGGTTGGTACTTGTGGTTCTCGATGGATTTGTGATTTATGAATTGAAACAGTAAGCTTTGAAGGTTTTCCTTAATTATTGGTTTAGAATGATCTTTAATTATTGTAGATTAGTCAGAGCTATGTAGCGCCGTGAGGAGAATGCATATGACATAGTTAATCTTTTCATCATTTTGCAGACAATAAGCGCAGTTTCTGTACTAAAGGAGGAGTTCCTGTTCGCGAAAGGGGATTACATGTGTATCACATGTTTTATGGACTATGCATTAAATGAGGGTATTTGACTAGTAAATCAACAAGATATTTGTGTGGATAAGAATGAAAAAGTCAGTATTTCTTCGTAAATATACGATTGTCTGTAATATGCTATATTTTTATTTGTAAGTAAAGTGAAAAATAATCAATGTCAACATATAAGGACAAATCTATCTTCGTGTGATGTTGGATAATCTGCTGTAAAAATAGAGAATAATATTATTAAAAATTATCTTTGTGACACCTCTCCATAAATTGAGTAAAGTGAGCACAAGATATCATTTACTATTCCTTGAGAAACCCTGTTTGTGGGATATCTCCGAATATTTTTGGAGATAGTCTGATGTATAATTTTTCGCAGTTTGTACATTAGTCTAAAGCAAAACTAGATTGGTGATCTGTGAAATATCTATAAATAGGGATGCAGTGAGTTTAAGTTCACACAATTTTTCTTCAGAATAATATCTTGGAATCCAGCATGAGGCAAGTTATAAATGGCACAATTTAGAAAAAAAGTGTTTATCACAGTCCGAACATCAAATTTCATTGATACTGATATACTAAGATGTAACATCTATTGATGAAACTTTAGAAGGACTATATCAACCCATTGATCGTGCATACAAATCATCTTGGACCTTCCAAGAGAGAAAAATGAGGTTGGCAAAACATATAATAAAAAAATGGCTTAATATTTGACATCTTGAATTACATGCGTCACTAATAATTCATTTCCGAAATAAATAATTTTCAATATAAAATATAAAAATACAGATTTACATAAAACAAAATTGTTACTGAAATACGAAAAATATCCTAAAATACTGAAAAAATTGTATTAGTGGTAATTATATTCGATAATAACCTAATAATAATACTTTTGAGATTGTGAGCTGATATTATGACTAACTTTGAAACTTTTTTAAGGGAATTTCTCTCCAATGCAAATTAAGAAAATTGAGATTTGCGATAGTTCCCTTGAAAGAACGTCGTTTAATACGAGCTGAATTATACGTCTTTCAACACAAAATTATTTTATTTATAGATCAATGTGTATTTTGTGGATTTTATAGGAAAATAACTTCTCCTTTCAATTTAACTACCTATTTCTTGGATATCGCTTGGCCGATTTCATCTTCCGTTTGATTTTTATCGACGTGCACCAGAGCGCCTTCTGGTCGGGCAGTCGGCGGCTCAAACGATTGATGTTTGTATGGAAGTTCTTTGTAAATTTGCGTCCCTTCCAACCAGGACCTTGCGTGGGCAGCGGGTGGTGAGGGTAGAGAGGATGTAAGACAGACAGTGAGCTCAGGCTGAAGAGAATATTACAGTTCTGGGCTTCAGGATACATTGGGTCAGGACTTTTTGTCAAGGAGGGTTCAAATTGTTGCAGTTGTTGTTTAATGTATTTTTATAAACATTTGTAAATATGATAATTTGACAATTATAAGTTACTATGTTTTATTGTTCTTACGGTTTGAACACTTCAAAACTTGACAGCCCACCCGGAAATCGACAGCCCACCCGAATCGATCTCTATGGAGTTGTTCGAATCAATTCTATTCGATTCGAGTGCATCTAGATAGTGAATGGATTACCGAAATAGTTATTTGTCACCGGTAAAGTTATTTCAAGTAAACATGTGGTCATATTTGATTTTCCCAAGTATATGTTCATACCATGATGTCTCAGAAGAAACCGAAGTAGTCTGTTAGATTGCTTATACAATTTGACTGATTATATCATATCAGGGACAAAGGAATAAAGGTGGTGGCGCTACAACAGCACACCATACTTTGTTTACTTGTAACGGATAAGTAATTTTAAAATATTATCCAGACGTCTTGTAAAACACACTCTTCAGCAAAAGAATTTTCGAAAATTTCCAACTTTCGAAAGTTCAAAGGTCTATAAAACGGATATATACAATATTTATAAGTGTACTTTGTTTTACCCGAGGGAAATAAATCAAGAAAAAAGTCGGTCTTTATAAAGAAGGAAATCGAACTTCAGCCTTCAATTATCAAAACATCGCCGCTATTCCCTGGATGTAAGATTATTACCATTTATCAGATCATTTTGTAAAGAAATACAAATTCTAATTTACAATTTCTTCTAAACAAATACATTAAAAAATTGAACATAAAATTATTAAAAGATCTAACATTTTAGTTTTCATATAAATGTATTTAATAAATATCTGTAATAATTCAATATTGAAGATGTGGATTTTGATCTGAGAGAATTGAACGTTTGCAATTTATGAACTTCAGGAACTTTTAATATAAAGCGGTTATGTGCTACCTTAACATTATATTCATTATAATATCTATTACCAAAAAAAATAATTAAAATTTAGGGAAGTTTTCGAGAAAATTTGGTTTATGTATTTCTTTAGAAAGTCATATTTTATCTCAAAATTACGCAAAAACGACACATACTTTCAATAAATTATACATGATATTTTTTAATATTTTAATTTTGAACAAAATAGAATTCATTAAGAAAATATAATCTATCTTCAATACTGATGTTTGTTTCTAAAGCGAAGAAACTTAACATTTACAATTTTTGAACATTCAGAGATTTCAATCAAAGGATAATTCAGAGGTTTAATTTATGCTAAATTTTCATTAACGCTATTAAATAAATAACAAAAATGGGGCACTTTATGAGAATATTACAGAATTACATAAAACTCTTGATGCATACATTACATAAACCTCTAAGAAATAAATAACTTTTTCAAATTCAATGTTGGGCACATATTCTGCGTTAATATTGTTCACAGATCAAATGCACAGACAAAAGCCCAGACTTTCGTCTGAAATTAAATTTTTGTCATCAAGTACACATACATGGACTCTTCGGAGAAAGTAATAAGAGGGAGAAAAATACCCTTTAGATATTATAGTTTCCCAAAACTTGTTTCTTTGTAAGACGTTAGCTTTTATTCCTGCAGCCAAACACAATTTGATACTATATGTGATACAATGAAGAAAATGTATTAGAATCAATACAGAAACACTATTGGCTTTGCATTACGTTTAAATAGTAATACAACACAACACTACTTAGTGAAAATTCTTTACAAAAATTCAATTTTACACATTTCATCTCTTCTTTTTTAGTTCATGATAGCTAATTTTTCCCTAGGTAAATCATGTTTGAAGGGATTGATGGGATTTGAGTTTATTTATTTAACATGTTCAAGTCCGCTTCTAAAGAGCACACTGTCTTTCCTTGCCGTGCGTCGAGTAAAGAAGGGGACGCTGGCCGGGGCAGCGGCGCAGCGCCTCGGAGCCAGCGCGCGGTGGAGGTCGGGCTGCGGGGGTTGGAGGGGGAGGGGAGGGGCAGGGGCGACCGCGGCGACAGCTTCGCCCTCCGGCGCGCACCTGGCGCGCATTCCAGGCGCCCCGCAAGAGGATATTGAGTCTCAAGGGGCAGCCCGCGAATTCCGCCTTCGCCCCGCCCCCGGCCGCCCTCGCATCCAGCCACTCCGCGTCCCGCCCCACCTTGCCCGCCTCCGCCCGCCTCCGCCCGCCTCCGCCCGCCTCCGCCCGCCTCCGCCCGCCTCCGCCCGCCTCCGCCCGCCTCCGCCCGCCTCCCGCGCGGCAATCTCCCCGACCGCTCCCGCATCCAGCCCCTTCGCGCCCCGACCCCCTTCCGCCGCCCAGCATCTCCACCCTGCGTCTCCCTCTGCCCTCGACCGCCCTCGCAACCCACCCAAGGCCCTCCTTCCATCGCTCCATTCACGCCATGCCTCTCCCTGCCTCACCCCGCGCCCTGTCCCGTTCCGTCGCCGTCTGGTCCCACCCACGCCCCTGTCTCGCATCGCTCCCTCTCCGTCTCGTACCGCTCCTGCCAGCCACACCTTTCCCGCCCTGCTCTCACCACGCCCCGCCCTGCCTCGCTCTGCACCGCACGCCTCGGCCCGTCTTCTCCCGCGTGACGCCCCGTCCCGGTGATCCCAGCTCTGCTCCTGTACCTTCTGTCCCCAATCCAGTCCCTGCTCACAGATCACTGTCCCCGACTGACCTTCCGCATCATCTCGATCCCACCACGCTCCGCTTCCCTGAGACCCCTCCTCTGTCCCTCTCAGGACCACGCACGTGCCGGTCTCCGTCTCGCTCACGCCCCCTTCGCCGCGAGGATCTACCTTGACACATACGTCGCTCTGTCGGACCTTTCGCCTCCCCAGCGTTCCTCCCGCACCGCCCTTTGACTTGTCTGCGCTTGGCCGCCCCGCCCTCGCCGTCTCGCTGGTCTGCCTCCTCGAGACCTCATAATCCCGTCACCGGAGTCTCTCCCGCCACACCATAGACCCTCCGCACAGGGCGGACAATTCTCTAAGAACCACCATCCCATCTCCCAACATCACCACCCCACAGTCACATCGCCTCAAAGTCTCGTCGCCTCACTCACATTAGTTCCATAGCTCACTTTTACCCAGAAATATCCTCTGTGTCTTTCCCTTACAAATACGATCGCAAACCTCCACATTTTTGCCACTGCGTTCACATTCACCACTACCAATCACCTCCAATTCACGATTTCTATCGTTCACTCTTCTACATCACCAACTCACATTTCTCCGCCTTCTCCGTTCTGTCGACCCCTTCACCACGGGTCGCTCGGCGACTTTTCTCGCTGCGAGCGCCATCTGCTCAGTCCCGACTGATGCTCTTCGCGGTCTGACGTTTTTGCTCACTTGGGCGAGTAGCTTCCTCGCGCCAAGTCGCTGGCGTATACCACGGACGCCTCCGTTCACTTCCCTTGCTGTCGGAGCGAGGCCTCCACCGCGTTCTCTGCCTCCAGCAAGCCCCCGCAACGAATCCGTCTTTGCCTCTGACCACGTGCCCACTTGCCTGCCCCTCTGCCACCGCCACGACATGCATTGTCCCTGTCTTCTCCGCCTCCCACTGCCTACTACTACCTCCACCTCTACCTCCGCCTCTACCTCCGCCTCTACCTCCGCCTCTACCTCCGCCTCTACCTCCGCCTCTACCTCCGCCTCTTCCTCCGCCTCTACCTCTTCCTCCGCCTCTACCTCCGCCTCTACCTCCGCCTCTACCTCCGCCTCTACCTCCGCCTCTACCTCCGCCTCTACCTCCGCCTCTACCTCCGCCTCTACCTCCGCCTCTATCTCCGCCTCTATCTCCGCCTCTGCCTCTGCTTCTACCACCCCTGTCTTCACCGTTGTGATTGACTTCTCCGCCTCCACTGCCACCACTGCGACTCAGCTGCCGCCATTTCCATTACCCATATACGAAACAAATATCTACCACATAAGAAATAGAGGTGAATCTATGTAGAACTATCAAACATGAAGATTTGATTGAGAGCCATGAGAATGGCGACAAGAAAGTTTTGGTTTCAGTGTGAAGTCAATACGATGAAATTGATCAATTTCCGTACTAGTCATTTCATTGAAACTCTCAAGAGGTTTCAGTTGCATATAGTGTCTACGGATTTTTTTCTTTGATTACCATGTATAAGACGTGGACCACAACTCCAAAGCAGTATGGTAAAGGTCGAGTTCCAACTGAAAGGAAATTTAAAACATATCCCTTTTGGGATGAGTTTTCAGGTTAGCTTAAAATTTGTATTGAACAGAGTATAGAGACGAGCGGGAGATCTTAAAAATTTGAACTGTAAGTGTAACTTTTTAAATTTGTCATTGGAAATAGCATTATGGGTGGGTCTCAACAGATTATCGTTATCAAAAATTATGAATGGTTTTCAATAGAAAACAAATAGATCAATATTTCTCTTTCTGAGTATATAAGCCGTACTAATAGAATCAGCGAATGAAATCAATATCAATTTTTTAGAATAAATATTTTTAAGCGAATGATAAATATGATTGTACAAAAAAACTGAAGTTAAGTAATTTTAGAATAAATTTCTTTTTCTTGTTTCTAGATAAAGAAATGATCTTGAGTTTGAAATTCAAGGATTGTAACATGAATATTATTTTTCAAAAACTACAGAATGGAACAAAAGAAAAAGGGGGACATTTTTGTGTCCCTTTACGTCGGTCAAGCTGCAATTTTCTCGCGTTTGAAAGTGAAAAGTAAGTTACGCGATCCTGAAAAATGTCAATGTCAATATTTTGACGAAAACACACGTTTACAGGTCCAGTGTTAGCGAAAGTGAGATTTTTCGAAGACGCCCTTCTGTCCGTTTGCCTGTGAACAACTCTAATGCTTATACCGTACGTATGATTTAAACCAAAATGCATATACTCTGATCTATCCAGCCGAAATAAAATCCTTGCCTATTTAAAATTGACCTTTTACTTTTCGGTGGTATTTTACATGAAGTTACAAAAGTTTCAAGTATGTTTGCTAAAATTGGCTCCAAGAACGCATAAACAACTTTTACTCGCACATATATTGACTTGGTGTCGACAACCTGATTGATCTGGTAGACTTGGAAATGACATGGAAAAAAAGGTTCGCGACTTTGTGTTGCTGTTTTCTCCAAAAATGGGGTAGTTAAATTATATGAACATCAATATTGAAAGTTTCCAAAAGCAACAATTCTCTTTGGTTTAAAAACATTTCAGTCTGTTCATTTCCTTCATGGAACGGACGTACAGGTTCTGCAGCAGCGTCCATGCGAGTGAGATTTGATGAAACGCAGCCAGCGCCAAAGCCGAAAAAGGCGTGCGGGCGCCGGCTGCCGTCACGGGCGGTGACATCTGTCCTCGCAGCGCCGAGCCGCGCCGCGCCGCTCCCTTTCGCTGTGTGTTGCGATTTAAATGTGGAGCTTGATTACTGTGCGCTTTCGCGGGCGAACCGAAGGCCTTTGATGGCGCGCGCGCGCGTGTTGACATGGCTCGCGGGCACGGAGCGGCGCCGCGGCGGCGGAGGCAGCGTGGGCGGCGGGGGCGGTGTGGGCGGTGGGGCAGGCGGGGGCGGCGGGGCGGCAGGGGCGGCGGGGGCGGCGGGGGCGGCGGGGCGGCGGGGGCGGCGGGGCGGCGGGGGCGGCGGGGGCGGCGATGGACGGGGGCGGCGGCAGAGGCAGCCACCGTGCCAGATACGCGAATGCTGAGAGGATGTCAAAAACGATAAGGGCGGCTCGGTCGCGAATGGCAGTAGAGGGGCACGGAATGAGGCAGTGAAAACGTCGGGGACGGGGAGGCTGCAGTGCTGATGGACGTACCAGGAACGGTAGCTCAGTGCATCAACTGATGTCACTGCAGCACCTCTGAGCGGGAGGTCCTAGGTTCCCACTCTCCACGGCGGCAGGATTTTCGACTCTAGCTTTCCAGCTAGGTCGAGTGCAGCCGCTGTCTGGAGGAGAATTCTAGCTGCTCTGATCGGTCGTTTTCCGTGGTTTCTCACAGACCGTGCGTGATCTTTCCTTCCTCTTCCCTGTAATGCCCTTATCCCTTACACACACTCACACACACACACACACACACACACACACACTTACACTCACATGCACTACACTGCCACACATGCCGGGAGACCGGTCGGGAGCTTAGAGCTTGTCCCGGCTGGGGCAGTGCCCTGCTGGTGTGAGATACCTGGTTGGGGAAAGCCCGCTAGCCGACGGTAGGTCGGTGCCAGATCTCGCCACCCAGCGGGAATAGATCACTGCCATCTCCCGAATAAACATGCACTACACTAACGGGACTAATGACCAAAGCAGTTGACGCGCCCTGAACACGAAAAAGCAATCAATCAACTGCTCGACGTGGCGATAGTAATGATGCTGATGGGTGTCGCGGACTCTGTAGTTTTGGAAGAAAGCAGAGATATAATTCAGAAGGCAACTGTGTATGAAGTGTTGGTTGTGAAATTCTTTTTTTGTTTGAGAAAATTACCGAGCGAGAAATTTTACTGTGGTGACCATACTTCTTGCAATAATATGTATCATCGTTTGTAATTGTTGACGATGGCAATGCGATCTCATGGGGGAAAGAATGATATACCAATTACTAATACAGTAATTCATAACAATGATAAGAAAATTGTGATTAGATTTACTTTCAAATGCGTACGAAATTCGATTTTGACTGAGTCTGTGTCAAATTTATTATCTTAGTTATGAAAAAAACTGGTACATTTTTTATATTGACCATTTGATTTTTGATATTGACCATGAGAAATAAACGGCATTGAAAATGACATTTTTATTTTCCATTTAAATCATTCAATGCATACGTGTTGTTGAAACTTCTGAACTTTACACTAGTCATTTTTACCATGATATCTGTGTCTCAAATAAATTATTCTAACCTCTTAGGTCCTCTAAGACAAGTAAACTTTCGAACGCACATTTAACTCGAGAAATATGGTAAGTATTGAAATGATGTACTAAGATCAGGTCAATGATTTACCCATCTTTAATCCTCCTTTTGTTAATGGGCGCATGGTAAATTTCGTTCACCATTCTGCTATCTTGAATTTTCAAATCACAGCTAGATCAAGAAATATTTTAAAATAGGTTTTGATTCGTTCTGAATAATAATGTATTAGGATACCGTAATAACTATTGGAGAAGTGCATGAGATTGAAATTGAGCCATTTAATGGGTGTGCGCCTTGAAACGATTCTCTGCTAGCCCCCAGGAAATATTCGCTGTTACATGCAGTCTTTGCGGTTCCGTCTGCCGGCCTTAAGAGCTGAGAAAGTTTTCCAACATTTTAAGTTCTCACTGAAAATGGTTCTCCGACACTTAAGGAAATGCGTTTCAGAATCCGCGAGGTAAGTTTGCTGCACAGCCTTGCACCATTTGCTTAAAATATTTGAAGACTACAATGTCTCCCTCGGGACTAAGGAGCTGGAAGTTCATCGCAATTCCATTGGTATGCTAGGAGTAAATTCTTCCTAAGTGCTCTCTAGAAGATGGTATATGAGTATGTGTAATCCAAGGTACGACTGCAGAAATTCGTTGGGTAGATTAACGAAGTACAATAATATTTAATTAATTTTCTGTGATATATTTAAATCATTATAAAAACGCCATGTTTGCGCCCGGTTTCATTATTTGTTTAAAACGTGTTACGTACATTGAACATTTACATAGTTTTTTTCAGGGCACATCAATTTTACAATGATATAGCTAACTTCTTTAAATACATGAAAGGTTTAATAGTTAATAAACAAAATTGTAATCATATTCTCATTATTCTTTCAATGATTTCTATCTTATTCAGCACATATTTTAAAACGCCCAGAAAATTTAATACTGCTTGATATTTCTTTATATTCTCCAGTACATGACACATGTAAGAAAACACATTGAGATGGAAGCGAGATAAAAATTTCACCTTCATACCGTCGAAACGGACGTCTTGTTTCGCGCCTGCAACTTCTCATTCAACCACCAATCTGTCTCAAGGAAACACATCCACGTCTGGCGGTGCATACGAAGTGCTCCAGGCTCCGGTAGTCCCCCTCCATCTTATTCTTCTCGTACCTCTGCCCGGAGCCGCGTTCTCTCAACTGCAGCAACAGTTTCTCTCCGCACCACCGCTCCTGTTATCAGCAAAGTGCTCGATGATTTGTTTTCCTTCTCGAAATAGAATGAGAAAAAAAGGACGAAAAACGGGGAAGGGAAAAATAAGGGTGGAGAAAATTTTAGTGAAATTTTCCGGGAGCCTGCCGTCACTCTTCCCACCTGCCGCCAACCTGTGGCGAGCCGTCCTCACCCAATAAGCCATCCCCGGCCCAACGGCTCGGAAAACTGCCGCACTCTGTTCTGCTCTGCTCCGGAAAGCCTTCACATTACTTTGAATTCCTTCTTGTTGGGCTAAAAAGAAGTCTGGAGGAGCATTTTTCTTATTCCCCTTTCCCCTGCTCCCCTGCCCTCCTCCGGCCTCTCCGGGAATCGATGAAGCTTAATGGTTCAAGTTGATAGGAAACTTCTTTACCCTGCTGCAGGTGATAAAATAGAACCGTGAGGAGTGTAATTTAATCTGAGAAGTTGGTGAGGGGGCGTTTTGTACTACCGCCTACGCCGGCGAGCGGGTGCGTCAAGCGTAACTGGGAACCTCTGGCGTAGGCCATTGTAGGAGTGGGATTGCTTCACCTTGCATGCGGAAAAAGGAAGAAAAGAGGAGAGGTCTGTTCTGGCTGCTACCCCGAATAGTGAGAGCTTTCTAACAAAGGATGATCATCAATAAAGCACTGTGTACAGAGAAAAAGGCCTGGAACTGTGCCCGACTTGTAAATTTGTCTGGAACTATCTACGGGCTGCTCGTCGAGTGTCGAAGTGTTTCTGGAAATGGCTTGTCAGGATCTGCGAAGTGCTTTCGGCAATCACGAGACTACGGGCCGCGTCGCTTTAAATCGTAGAAATATGACTGCAATAACAGCTCACTGTATAGTTTTGAATACTATTGTTATGACTTTGCAATTTTTGATAATCTCTGTAGAGAACAAATCAAAATTATTGGGTAAATGTTTTCGATTTTATCGCTTTTATAGATACTCTATTGAAAGAATTTCCAATTAAGTTTTCTTTTAATAAAAAAAGTTAAAGTAGTGTTATACAAATGACAAGCCTTGCTTGATTACATACAATTATCTATCAGAGATGTTCAAAGTAATACATAAAGTGACATCACAATACAGCAATTATTGTTACAAAGGATAACACACCGGGGTCAAACTTACAATTCCATGGTTTGCGGATTACATTGCATGCATTGAATAAATATAATAATGAATATACGTTTATACGTAAACTTCCTCTTATTTCATGCACAATTTTATGAGGATGTAAATGAAGTACTAGAACTTCATTGAAGTAGTGTCCCAGACAGCATATCCCATGATGATACCTCGGCTATCAAAAGCAAGTTGTTATTTGAACCATGGTAAAAGTGTTGATGAAGGTTTCCAGTTTTTCCGTAGTAATTCAAGAATAGATTTAGCAGAGCTACGATATTTTGTGTAAGATACGTAGAATAAATTTAATGCAACTGTTGAGAATTTAATGACATTAGGAAAGAGACTATTTTTATAGATCGGGAGCCAGCAAGAAAAAGCACGTATGATAAAGTAAAAAGGTTTTGAGAAATTATCCAGTGTCACGAGGAACAGGGAAATGCAAGTATGGCGGCCTGTAGGTGTCTGCGTTACGCTGCCCAATTTTTTGAATGTGTCGAAAAAACTGTGCTATTGGGAAACGAGTCCACAGCTAATTCTTGTTGTATATTCTTCGTTAGGTAGCTACAGCATGAAGCAGTGGTATGGCATACCGATGTGGCGTCTTGAACTGTAATCCATATTGAATTCGAAGTGTCATTTTTTTAATGCCCTCTTGTATTACGAGCACAAAGCTAATTTTTTTGGTTTATTGGTAGAAAATTCTTTTCTTTGCCGATTATGAACGCGCCATACCGTTTCGGCATCTCTAAGTTGCCGCCATACTCATTCAGTGATATCCAATTTGTCACTAGGGCATGCACAGGTGTAATAGGTATACACCCTGCCAGAAAAAAAACAACTGCAAAATCCCCATTCCTAGTCCTTGTTCGCTTCTTTTCTCTCTTTCTCTCTCTCTCTCTCTCTCTCTCTGTCTCTCTCTCTCCCGCTCACTGTCTCTCTCTCATTCACTCTCTCACCCATCCACTCACATTGCATTCGCTCCTCATGTGTCAACACACATTACAAGAGACCTGTTTGGAGATTTGAGTTATCCCGGCTGGAATGGGGTCTTTTGGGGGGGATACTTGCAGAGGGATATCCCAACTAACGCGTAGATTGATGGAAAATTTGATGTTCCAGTGGGAAGAGAACGCCGCTACCTCCGGCTATAACCTTCACTACAATCACGAGACTGATGGAAAAAGTAGTTAAGACGGCCGCAAACACCAACTAACTGAAACTTGATTAGGTTGGGTAGGGCATCAAGTGATGTCACTGCAGTGCCTCTGACTAATAGCTCCTAGGGTTCGAGTCCCGACGATGGCAGGATTTTTGACTTTAGCTACACAGCTAGGTTAGTTCAACCGGTCTGGAGAACAATTCTAGCATCCGGCTGGTCTGATAGGTAGTTTTCCGTGGTTTCTCTGATCAACACCAGGCGAATGCTGGTACAGTACCCAATAAACGGATCACGATCCGCGCGTGATTTTTCTTTTCTCGTCCTTGTTCTATCATCACCCTTTACTTACACACGTAAATATACTACACTTCCACACATGTCTGAAGATCAGTTAGGAGCGTAGTGCTTGTCCTGACTGGGACGATGTTCCGCTGGTGGGCAGTACCTTGGGGAAATCCCCGCTAGTCGCCGTTTAGGTCAACACTGGATCTTGCCATTCAGCTGTAGAAGATCACCTACACCTCCCGCTATAAAATTTACACTACACTGTTGGGAACAATAATCTTAGCCGTTGACGCGCCCGAAAGCACTAATCATTCAATCAAAACCAAATCTATCAAACTGAACTGAGGAACGTTGAGATAGTGTCTGTGCTGTGCTGTGCTGAGGGCAGGCGGTGCTCCTCGCAGATGTTGCAGCAGCTCGCGCGGAGCTCGCCCAGCGCGTACATCAATTGTCCGGCCTGCGTCGAAGCGAACGCAATTGAGTTCCGCCATGACAAATCGGAGCGCGCGGAGGCCCAGTGTCTCCCAAATATTTCCTTCGTTCCTTTTGCAGCAGCCAGGCCCAACTCCGGCGTTGCCAGCACGCTCGCTGGCTCCATTGTGCGGCGCCCGCTCGCAACGCGCGCCCTCGGCTCTTCTTTGCGCTCTCGTTTGGTGGCGCCCCGCTCGGCCTCGCCCAGCTCCCTGCCCCCGCACCGCCCAGCCCCCTCCTCCGCCCGCCCCGACCCGCCCCGACCCCGCCCCCCGACCCGACTGACCCGCCCCCGACCCGCCCCTTGACCCGCACCGCCCGCCCCGCCCCGCCCCGCCCCGGCGCCCCGCCCGCCCCGCCACACCCCCACCGCACTATCCCCGACACGCCCCGATCCAAAGCCTCGCCCCGGACACGCCCCGACACGCCCGACACGCCCCGACACGCCCCGACACGCCCCGACACGTACGCCTGACACGCCCGACACGCCCACCTCTTAACGCTACGCTGATATTTCTCTTCATTTAATTAACTGAAAATTTTGGAATTTTCTGCAATTTTAAAACATATTTCTCTAAATAAGCTTCCTGTTAACACAATGATCATTAACATATAATGTATTAAAATTGAAGTAAATTAAAATATACAAACACACAATATGCAATTGTAAAATTAATAGAAACAAAGATTGTAAATCACATATATAAACCATACAGTATTATTTGTAGGATGTACAATCACAATACACAGAACGTTTCAGAATAAACTCGAATACAAACTATGCAAACTTCTATGGCACGAACATGGTCAATGATAAACCATTTTTCCAAAAACATGTTCAGGGGCCGTCCATAAATTACGTGATACGATTTTGGCGATTTTTTGACTACCTCTTGGCGAGATGTCGTGAGATTTGGCTTGACCCCCACCTCCGTAATAATCTCACGTGCGATTTTTCAAAATACATATTTGTAATGTAAATACGTTAATTTGTGATTGACTGCATTGAGATTTATTTAAAAAATATAATTTGCTTCATTATATTTAAGACTAGATATGACTAGAATTTAGAAAATAGAGTGACTGAATTGCAATGAATATTATTGCACTTCTAAAAACAGTGCAATTCATTGTAATTCAGTCCAAGGGGACTCCGTCATCAAAGTCAGTTATCAAATGTTCGGTTCTTTTTACTAATTTTTCTATAAAATTTCTGTAAAAATTCAGGTAATGAAATTTATCTCATTAGTGATATAAAGGTTCGTAATTTTTGTTAGACTCATTTTCTCAGTATACTATGCTACTTAATGTAACATTTCCATAACCGCGATCAAAAATATTGTGCAAAATTTAGCCCTATTTGAGTATAGAAACGTTTTTCACTTAATGTGTCTATTATCTCGCAGTTGAGCATTTCTTTGTGAAAAAAATATTTGATATTTGCCGGGACCCCCTTCCCCCACGTAAGATGAGGCGAGATTCGCTTGACCCCATCCTCCCCCTGAAGGTCTCGGATAATTTATGGATGGCCCCTTATAAACCACTCAAGGTCTTGATTGTGAGACACGCACTAGAGTTCGGCGGTTCGCGTTTGGAAGAACTTAGCGTCTGACGAATAGCGGTGACGCTCAGGTGATGATGTGCTGACATCAAAATAATAATGACGTCCAGTTAGCTTCTTTGATTACAAGCTATACAGATAAAAATGTATTCCCTGTTTTCTAATTTTGTTGTTTTTACATTAAATTCAAGGAATACTTAACCCTTCTTCTTGCTTAATTAAATCAGGTTAATTTTATTTAATGAACAGTTGCAAAGTCTTCTTAAGCTTCAATTAACTACGTTCGGTGGGTTCATTGCGTAAAGCTATTGTCCGACCCTTCGCTTCCTGGCCGTGGGTCTGATCCCACCTCTTGAGTGCATTGTTTGAGCGTACCCTAGGCCCAATCTAATATCTGCTCATTCCTTCCCACTAGAGAGCTGGCTCTCGGAACCAGTGAGCTATGCATTTAATTCCAAATTCACGAAAATACATTCCGCAATCTCTAGAATCTCTTGATATTCTTGCAAGGTATTGTTGTCATTTAATTAGTACTTAGTTGACGTACATTTATCTATGTTGGTGCCAAGTGAAGGAGTAATGAAGAACGATACAGCAAAATTAAGAAAATCTACAGGGGATTGCGGATTTCTGAACCTAACGCAGACGGAGAGGTGAGATATTTAGGCAACCAAATAGCGGGATAACAAGACAGAAAACATTGCGTAGGAAAGGGGTCGGGAGTTGGAAACCACAACGGGTAAGAAATTGGACTGTTAAAAGGAGAAGATTGCCATATGTTTGTGAGACGTCGAGTCGACAAAACGCCCAGCGAGAGAAACAGGGCAAACAGGGATACAAAGGGTGAGAAAAGGGATAATCGGTGATCAGAAGGGAGTTGAAAGCACAGAATTATTTTATTGATTGTGTGATCGACTAATTTATTGATTGATTAGTGTTTTCTGGCCGTAAACTGATTAGATTATTAGACTCATTTGTGCTGTGCGTTTTATATCCCGGTTGTTCCTCCTTGCAATGTGATATTCGGTGCCGAACTACAATTTGGTGTGCCACTCTTCTCTAGCTAGTCATCATCCCAATTGGAGCTATGGTCAAGTGCCGACTGGTACTCCAACATTGTAGTAGGGTACTACATATACGTGTGTGCATGTGTGTGTATGAAACGGAAAAGAATACGACAAAGGTGAAGAATGAAATATGGCGCACGGTTAGTGAATCCGGGCGTGTCAACAGCTTACGTCATCAGTCTCGTAAGTGTCTTTTTCCTCGGGATATGGCAGTGATCTTCCCCGGATAGCGAGATCCGGCGCCGACCTTCCGTCGACTAGTGGGATTTCCCCTTACCAGGACTCTCCCACCAGCGGGGCACCGCCCCAGCCTGGAAAAGCTCTAAGCTTCCGACAGATCTCCCGGCATGTTTGGTAGTGTAGCGCATGTTAGTATGTGTGAAAGGAATGCGGATAGGAAGGAAGTAGAAGAATAGATAGCGCGCGGTCCGTGGCCCGTTTGTTAGGTACTGCCCCGGCATTGACCGAAGAAACCGTGGAAAACTACCGTTAAGAGTAGCCGACCGCGAAAGTCTCCTCCAGACAATGAATTCGCCCTAACTACTTAGCTAGAACACAGTGGCGAGCCGGTAGAGACTGCGGAGTCACGCTGGTAGGAGCGGATCGGATGTGCGCGCTCGGGCCACTGCCCTAATTATAACTCACCTGCGGGGGCGGCGGCGGCCGCAGACGCCCTAATACAATTAAGCAGGGCATCGGCTGCCCCTCCCCTCCCCTCCCGTTCGCGCTCTCTCTCCACTGCCATCTGGTCTCGGCCCCGCCCCGTTCTCTCACCCCTTTTGCGCCCCCCGGGGTCCTCAGCAGGTGGTCGACTCCCCGCCACGCCCCCTACCGCTCCCAGGGCTCCGCCGCGTGAAGAGTGAGGAAGCCTGCAGGTACTGCCAGAGATGCGACATCGATGTTTTCAAAACATCCATGTTTTTGTAGAAAGGTCAATGTTTTTCTAGAAACGTCAATGTTTTTGTAGAAAGGTCGATGTTTTTGTAGAAAGGTCGATGTTTTGTAGAAAGGTCGATGTCTTTGTAGAAAGGTCGATGTTGTTGTAGAAACGTCGATGTATTAACTCCGATGTGTTTTTAACATCGATGTTTTGTGACCGATGTTTTTTCCTTTTAAAATGTTTGGTTTCTGAATGAAAAAAATCCCATGATCACAATATTGTAAAAGTTAATATTTGAAATAATAACTGCTGGTAACACTGTTGGTACATGTGTTGGAACCGCAGGAACGCTGTTTGTACTGTCTACATCGACTGAACTCTCTCGCCCGAGATGATCCCCAAGTTCTTTGTATCTCTCGCGTTCACTACAACAGCGACACAACTCAAGAATTTGTAATGGTCTGACGACTGAGTACAATCACTTATTCGCAGCACATCTGGAGCCTTTCCAGACCATTGAATAATCTATGGGGATGGAGGATCAGCCTATTGCATTCAGCCTTAACATAGTTTATTTGTTGGTATTGAAAGCTCCCTACTATGATGCGTAACCTAGAACCTCCGGATCAATCCGATCAATCCGCTTATTATTGTTGTTGTTATTTTCATTATTACTTTATTATTATTATTATTATTATTATTATTATTATTATTATTATTATTATTATTATTATTATTATTATTATTACACGTGTAATGTCACCATTGAATCGCATTTACATTCCCTCTTTCATGCATTACAGTTGTATGCAAACTGAGAAAACTTTCTTGGTTTGCGAAAACAAAGAGTAATGAATGTATCACATTAGAAGTCTGAAAGGAAACAAAGTGAGAGACACCGACCGACTTTTTTTTTAAAGTGTTTATATTTTCCAAAACACCTAGGAACGTAAAGTAGCTATTTGCTAGTAAGATGATCAAAATAAAAAAAATTAAAAAAGGGTTTTAAGTGTGCCTTTGCGTATCATCGTATATTAGAGCGTTTCAGCGCGTATTATGCGTGTTTCGACTTAAATTAATTCATTTTATTGTGAATAAATTGCTTCTTCTTTATTTTAAATGAATAATTTATCATAGATACGAATATTGTTTTATATAGAGTCCACGTATATAAGTATTTCACTAATTTTCCCCACATATTTCACTAATTTTTCCCTTAATGCGTCCGATATCAACAACATTTAGACGAAATTCGTGCCTGATAAATTTATTCTTTCTATAGGTATCGGCTGCGTGGACTTGAATGTAGGCAGACAGTATAGACGGAGTTCTTTGCTGATTCTTCCTCAAGACATTTCCACACTTATGCAATTCACAAATAAGTTTCACATTTTTGTCTTTCTCATTTATCTTCTCCCTGTGCCCCTTCCTACTTCGCCTTTCGAATAATTAATTCATTCCGCTCTGATCGGTTCACATAAGCCCACCAATTCCTACTTCTGAAATCATTTGATACTCTCTCGTTCTATTTTTCAATTTATATACGTACTTCGACAATAGATATTCATCAGATTATAGCTATGCAACGACGTCACAGCTTGAGAACTGAGAGTTATTGACCTAACAACCATTTACATAAACTGTGACATGATAGTGAAAGCGACTGTTAAAATTGCCTCTCAGTGAATGAAAATTGGGGTCGCGGCATGAAAAGCTAGCTCGCCAACCGTCAGTTACATTTCTGTATCTTTGCTTACTTTTATTAATATTACTTATCAGGAGAATGAAGTAGAATGTAGTCCACAGTCACTAACTTACGTTGTGTTCTAACCCACTGGAAATTCCCCATCTAATGCAGAAACACGTTACGCTCCTTCCTTTTTTTCCATCAGCCTCATTCCATTCTTTACTCTCTCAAATTCGGCTCATTCCTTCCGCGCTCACTTTGCAACGATCTCCCGAAACCTCGCACCTTGCGCCTCCCGCCCATGCAATCTCCTCTCGCCCTCGCCTCCCATTTCTCACTTTGTTCGGCCGGGGAATCCTGTCTTTTCCGCCTCCCCCCCGTCCTTCTCGGGGCAGCCGGCGCTGGCCTGCGCCGCGGCACCTCTCGGCCCCGGCCTAATCAAGGGGCGCGTGAATATTTGAAAGCGGACGAATCCGTCGCCTCCTCATCGGGTGGGAGAAGCGGCCGCCGCCGCTAAACTCGCTGCGAAGTCATGTTCCTCGGACGCTTTCCGCTCCTCCGTCCCCAACTCCCTCCGTACACTTCCTCGCCTCCTGTACCACCCTTGCCAACCCCGCTGTCCCTCCAACACCCGTTCCCGCTGCCCGCCTCACAGGCAGCACTCGCTTCACACCCCACCTCACCACACACCGCCGCCTCCCGTCACCTACCACCCCACTGCCACCACAGCCCCCGCGTTGCACACCACTCCTGTTTATATTCTATATCCTAGCAAACCTACGTCTCACTGTCCCACAAACCCTGAGTCGTACGCCACCCCACACCGCCCCTGCCTTACACCTCCCACATCCCGCCGACTCTCATCTCTCACGCTGCCACCACTCTCCTCCGCACATTGTCTATCCCCGCCCACCGAGTCAACTGAGTTGCCCTGGTTCCCCCGCCCGAGTCTGGCACCCCACGCCGTCCGCATCTCTCCCACCTCCCCCAGCCTCAGACTCCCGCGTCTCCCCACCTCTGAGGTTGCCCCCGTTCTCGTCCGCACATCGCCTACCCTCGCGAACTCCGTCACCGCCGGTGCCTCTGGCTCCCCGCCCCGCTCTCCATTCGCCGCCCCCGGCAGGCAACCTTCATTATCCGCCCCCGGGCAGCGGCCCGCCGCGCCGGCCGTTTGCACTCCATTCTCTTAATGAAAAGAAATCGAGTTTCCCGCCCGCGGCCCGGAACGTGCCTCCGCGCACCTGCCTCCGCCTCGCGCTCCCTGTGTGGTTTGCGGCGCGCGGCGATGGGATCGCCGCGCTAAACCTCGCTTTCGCAGCTTCCTCCCGCCAGAGGCGCTGTGCGAAGCCCGTCTCTTCAGCCCCACCCCCGGCTCTTTAGAGCTGCGGTTCGGTGGGCTTCTCGTCAAATTGAAGGTTATTGAACTTACTGTGGCCTAAACTGTGTTTCGTTTGGCATATTTTTTTTATTTGTATATAATCGTTTGACAGGTATTTGGAAAGTTGAAATCCACAGGTTTACAAATATTACGCAGATCAATTTTCTGTATAACAATCTTTGTGAAACTGTGTTGCTTTCACAACTGTAACATTTTTGTTAAATTATTTATGCTAATTTCTGAATTTTGTTCTCTCATTTGTAAATATTGAGCTTGATCGTGACCCTTGTCTCAGTGTTTTTGTGCCTGATATAATTATTGCCTAATCGTTTTGGTACTTACTACAGCGTACTTTCGTACCTATTGTACAATTACATTTTATCTTATTAATGTTATTTATTTGTTCATTCACGTGTGACTCCTTGAATTTAAATTCTCATTCCTTTCTTTGTTGTAAGTTGTTTCAAGTTATTTTTTCAAACTCTTTTCGTTTAATTTTGTTCTATTTCTTTGAGCATCTTGTCTGTTTTTTAACGCCATATTTGCCTTTCATTTTCATTATTTTTTAACGCTTTCATTACATGATATTTTTCCTTGCGCACTACCTAATCTTCTCCAACAGTGAATTTTGCTTAACTTTTACTTTTTATGTGTCTTCTATAACATTCGTCTCATTTTCTTAGAATAGTTTGCGGTTGTACCAACAGTATTATTTCGTTCTTTCAACGAATGCAAACTACGAGTAAAATTCCGACCACTATTTTCCTTGTTTCATTTCTCAATGATCGCTTACTCTGAATTATCACTGCTTGTTATAAAATGCACAAGAAACATTTTATCAAATAAAATACCAAAGGGAAACAAGGTACAAACCATTATGGTGATTAGAGTCTGTTCAGAGGGTTTTCTAGCCCCTGGAACGGGGTGGTGGAAGTATTTGTTTTTGTATTTTTTGTATTTTCCCTTGCCTCTAGACAAAACCTTTAAACGCTCATCTTTAGCACGTTGGCTATCCCAAAGGCGACGAGCTCTTCTAGCCAGATATCTATAATGTTCGCTTAATATAACGTTGGCGTGCAGAGTCGAATGTGTTTTAGATAGTACTTCATTCATTTGTCTCAAGAGACGAAACTTTTCTGCTGATACTGACAACTGTACGTTTTCAAACATTATTTTCTCGGTTGCTTGTGTCGTTAATTTACAACACCACATATTCCTCCATAGCCGTCTTACTTCCGTTAGCAATGTCCTTCTTTCCTATTAACATAACTGTAGCAATACATCCCCATTTGTAGCCCCCCCTCCCACTCATACAAACACTTTTGCGTTGCCACATTTAGCTGTGCTTCAGCTATAATCCATGTCGAATTTTAATATTCCATATGTAACAATTTATTGTAGGCCTCCTTTAGAATTTTTCGAGGGAAGTACGTTTAATAAATACGCATACTTGTTTGCTTCAGTATGTAAGTTTAGAAATAATGTGTTCTTCGTTGGCCTATATTTTCAAATTTTATGTCTCTCAACAGAATTACCATAACTTTTGATAAATTTTCTATATACTTTTGTTTCTTTCCATGCTGTGACATTAAATTATCAGGAAAAATGGTTTGACATTAGCATAGAAAATGAAAAAGAATTGTGGAGACTATTTTCACTACTAACTTTATTCTAGAAATATCTTTTTTGCTATTATAAAAAATATCCCCCATTTTCCCATTGAACATTTCTATTCGTTATTACCATTCCTTCCGCTACCAATCTATTTCTTCTTCTTCTTCCTCAAAGAAATCTTGCTGAACATTATTTTCTCCCCCCCCCACATCTTTACTTAACAATGGCGTTGCCAATGCAGACCGCGTTTCAACGTGTCTGTTGCTTGAATCCGGTCCAATATCTCTGAATATGTTATTCCTCGAGTGACAACATGGTGCATTCTATAACTTGGTACGTTAATGAAAGCTTTATTTCTTCTTTACGCTGACAATTTATTTGTAAACTACTGCGTCCACGTGTGTCCTATACTGGTACTACCCATCTCTCTCTCTCTCTTTCTCTCTCTCTCTCTCTCTCTCTCTCTCTCACTCTCTCTTCAATTACTATTCTTTCCACTATCTTTATCCCAATCTCGTTTGCTCCATCCCTACAGCAGACAGCACTGGGATTACATATTATTAGTTGCCTAACTACAACATACAACCTCTTAATAGTCTATTCTTCAAGTGACTTAAAAAAAAAAATTCCATTGTTTCATTCAAGCGTTCATTTAAAGCTAAGGTATATGTGAAAAATTTTGTTATGATGTGTCCTATCCTCTTCTATTCCACGTCTTCCCACAAAATTGCCATACATTGGACTACTTTCCTTCCTTTCATTCCGGCCGCGCAGTAGCATTGCAGATCGAGCAGAAACCTCCCCCTTTTTCGCTTTCCTCCGCTTCCCAGCGGCCGCATTCGCGTTGCCGGCGCCGCCAGCGCCGCCTGCCGGCCACCGCGCCCATCTTATAATCGCGAGTTCATTACAATTATTATCATTCTGCATTAACGAAATTACAAAGCGGCGGAGAGCGAGACCGGCCGTGGGGCCGTGGGGCCGGCGGGCGGCGGCGGGGGCGGCGGGGGCGGCGGGGGCGGCGGGGGCGGCGGCGGGGGCGGCGGGGGCGGCGGGCGCGGCGAGAGCGGCGGGGGCGGCCGGGGCGGCGGGGCGGCGGCGAGAGCGGCGGGGGGCGCGGCGGGGGGCGGCGGGGGCGGCGGGGGCGGCGGGGGCGGCGTGGGCGGGCGGGGCAGCGGGGCAGCGGGGCGGCGGGGGGCGGCGGGGGCGGCGGGGGCGGCGGGGGCGGCGGCGGGGGCGGCGGGGGCGGCGGCGGGGGCGGCGGGGGGGCGGCGGGGGCGGCGGGGGCGGCGGGGGCGGCGGGGGCGAGGCGTGCCGGCGCCCGATGCACACGCGTGTTGCGGTCTGTCATTAGGAGAAGGAAAAGGCTGGGGCAGCGGCGCGCGGTGGCCGAACGCCGAGTTCATGCGGGAACGCGTGTTTCCAATGGGTTCTGTGTACTGGAAATGTGGCACGAAGGGAAGTACTTTATTACTACGAATTTTGTTGGCATGGCAGTTTCAGCCAGTGTAGCCGTTGATGAACTTTTCTTTTACTAAAAAGTATCGTAAGACATAATTAAACTCGGTGGAGAGACAATATTACCGTATCTAACAAGATTATTTCAGGTTTCGATCAACAATTCAAGCGTGCCCGATGATTGGAAGCTAGCTACCGTTGTTCCGATTTTCAAGAGTGGTGATAGAACTGTATTAGCCAATTATAGACCAGTAAGTCTCACGTCAGTTGTATGTAAGCTAATGGAGCACTTGATAACTAGCTATATTAGACAAGAATGGGAAAGAAAAGAATGGCCTTTTCAGGGACAGCATGGTTTTAGGAACGGTTTCTCTTGCGAGAGTCAGATAGTATCATTGTTTCAGGATATAGCTGATGAAGTTGATAATAGTGGGAGGGTGGACGCCGTAATAATAGATTTCGCGAAGGCATTTGATGTTGTTCCACACGATAAATTGGTTCATAAATTAATGCAATCGGGTATTGACCCCAGAGTTGTGGCGTGGATTGACGAGCTTCTTCGAGATAGGAAACAGAAAGTCCGAGTTGGACAACAATTTTCGACTCAAGCAAAAGTAACTTCAGGGATCCCTCAAGGAAGTGTTATTGGACCTCTCCTGTTTCTCGCATTTGTGAATGACCTGCCAGACAATTTATATTCAAAGGTACGGCTATTCGCAGATGACTGTATAATATATCGAGTTATTCAATCAAATGCAGACGAGGATATTTTGCAGGGTGATCTAGAAAGATTACATTTTTGGGCGAAAAAAATGACATGACAATAAATAGTTCGAAAAGCAAAACCATCACGTTTGGTAGGGGCCGCAAATACAATGAAACTCAATACCGTTTAGGCAACGAAAACATTCCAAGAGTCGTGTCTTGTAAGTACCTGGGGATAGTCTTTGATAGCAAATTGAGTTGGGAAAATCAGGTAAACTGTGTCGTAGGGAAAGCCTGGAGGTCCTTGCATTTTACTATGCGAATACTAAAAAAGAGTACTGCGAAAGCGAGAGAATTAGCTTATTTATCTCTAGTTCGTCCATTAATGGAATACGGGGCTGTTTGTTGGGACCCTTATAGAAATTCCCAAAAGGAATATTTGAATAGATTACAGAGAAGAGCGTATACACTTACTTTCCGAGGGAATAGGAAGAATGTTGAATGGGAGTCTCTAGAAATTAGGAGAGTTAAGGCAAGACTCTGTGCCCTGTACAAAGCGTATGCCGGTTATCCAGCTTGGAAAGATATCTACATCCGATTGGGTAGACCTTCGTACTTTAGTAGGGGGATCACAAGCACAAAATTCAGTTTAGGCCACAGAGAACAGATGTTGGAAAATTTTCATTTACAAATAGAACAATAACGGACTGGAATAAGTTACCTGCGACAGCCTTGGAACCCTTTCCTCTAGGTGTTCAAAGATTTAAAAATAAATTAACTAATGGTATTTGTAAACTTTATTAGTTTAGTAAGTTGGATTATTATATCAGTTATTATTTGATTATTATTGATATTTTTATTGCTATTATTATTGTGTTAATTACTATTAAATGCGTTCCTATTCTAAATATATAATTATATTCGAAGTAGTATTGTATTGAAGTGTGGTGAAGTGTTGTGCAGTGTAGTGCAGTATAGAAGTAGAAAGAGAAGTGAATTTCAAATGTGAAGTGAAGTGAAGTGAAGTGAAGTGTAATTAAAAATTCGTGTAATCTTGTATTTAATAGTTTCAAATAACTGTGCAGGTCAACCAAAAATGTAGTTAAGGCTATTATTGTTAGCATATTATTATTATTATTATTATTATTATTATTATTATTATTATTATTATTATTATTATTATTATTATTATTATTATTATTATTATTATTATTATTATTATCATTATTATGTCTTTAAATAATTTGAAGTTACGTTGTTAAATAATTTAAAGTTAATATTAGTAATGTGTAAATTGTAGAGTTCTGCCACCAGGTTGTGTATACCTACCTGCAGAATAATAAATATCTATATCTATCTATTTATCTATATATATATATATATATATATATATATATATATATATATATATATATATATAATATGAAAAATACAGGTGGCAGAGAATGAACAATGAAAAAGAAATGGTGGAAGAACTACGAGGAGAGCCCGAGCAGACACGAGGAGAGGGGTCTCGAATTCATGGGTGCGGAATATATATAAGAAAAAGATCTTGGTGGTATATAGACAAGGAAGGAGGAGATTGAACGTTAAGTGAAGAAGAGAGAGAATTGTCGCGACGCGGAGGCGCAGCGCAAGAGAATTTGCGAAGATTGCGCGCGAAGAAGGAAGATACAGCAATGTAATGGACTTTAGTTGGCTACCAAAATATCACAAGGTAATGTGTAATTGTGATTTTATAGGTTAAATAAACATTTTGTTCATTTTTTTGTTATGAAAGGAAAAAAACAGACTATTGAATCTTAAGATTACAGGCAACAGCAAAATTGATCAAGAAAAAATCTCCAGAGAATATTTCTGCTTCGTAGGAATAGACCGTCATCGTGAAGGTAAGCTAGGGGGGTGTAAGAGATATTTCAATTTTTTTAAGTATCTCTCTTTTCGTTTTTTTTAAATTTATTTATAGTCCCATCAACTGCGAGGTTATTAGCGACTATTCAGTAAGTTACAATAAGGGTTTTTTTATAGCATGGTTACATACTTCTTTACATTTTTACATTTTTGTTCAGTGAATTACATTACAATTTACATTGCACCAGTGGTTGGAAATATTTCACATGTTATGGTTATACACACAATACACACACTTAAAAAACAGTATTACAGTTCGTGAGAGACATTAATTGATTTACAAAATTTTATAATTTTTTCTTGTTGGGTACTTGAATTAAGTAAAGCATCAACATTAAAGTTCTGTAAGATTGATTGGCGGGATTGGTTGTACTTAGGACATTCCTGAATAATGTGTAATATTGTTATTTGTACATTACATATATTGCAAATAGGGGGAGTATTCTTGTTTAATAGGTGGATGTGAGTAAGCTTCGAATGTTCTGATCTAATTCTGGTGATTGTAACTTGATCTTTACGGCATATTTTTTTTGAAGTATGTAGGTTGTAGAAGTTTTCTATCTTCTTATGAAGACTGCTAGCCTTACAAATCTTCCACTCTTGGCTCCATTTGGTTTTCATTTTTCCATGCAAGTATTTCCAAATATCACTTGTCGTATATGCAATATTATGTACATTTTTCACTGACCGGAGGTCGACTAGTGATGTTGGAAAATTACTTCCTGGAGCAGTCAGTGGTATATCTAGATGAAGGGGAATCCAGAAAATAACAAGTTTTTTACCAAGCCTTTGAATAAGATGGTGTAGCTCCTGAACCTTGATAGCCATTTCAGAGTTTGAATTTTTGTTGTAGCATAGTTTTATTGTCGAAAGTGAGTTTGTGAATACAATTATATTTGAGTGCAACGATTGATGTATCATTTTTAGAGCTGTCATTAAAGCATAGCTTTCAGCACTATTAACACTGCAATAGTGATGTAGTAGGAAGCTACATTTTTCATTGGGTGTATATACTATGGCTTCAGTATCTTGGTCCCTTGTTTTGTTACTAATATAAAAATGGGAGTAATTTTTATATTTCTGGATTACTTCTTTAAATTTGGTGTTCCAGTCTTCTTTTGTTAAGTTGTTATTGTGATAATCAATGAGTGATAACTCTATTGACATTTTTTCAATGGTCCACGGTGGTATCTGGAATTGTCTGTGTTTATCAGCACTTATATTTTTAATGTCTAGTTCTTTAAGTTGTTGGGTTATTCTACTGTACATCGGTTTATATCGAAGATGACTATTATAGATCTTCTGTAGCTGAGGAAAAACGTCATTGTATATTATTGGGTTAGTAGACGAGGCGGCTTTAGCAGCATACTTGAGATTGAGGGTTTTCCTTCGGTGGTTTAAGGAGGTTTCTTGGGACTCAATAAGTATACTTCCTATGGGGCTGGTGTGGAAGCACCCAGTACATATTCTAAGCCCTTTATTGTGTATTGATTCTATTTTCCTCAACTCTTTTTTGTTAGCAGATTGGTATAATAGTGAACCATAATCGATTTTTGATCTAACGAACGCTTTATATGTTAGTAGCAAGAGGTTTTTATCAGCTCCCCAGTTGTTGTTGGAGAGATATTTAATAATGTTAAGTCTGTTCTTGCATTCAATGATTAATTCTTGTAAGTGAATCTTCCATTTTAATTTTGAATCAAATTGGAGTCCAAGAATTTTCATTTTATTAACAAATCTAAGAGTTTGATTTCCAAGCTGGAGTTTAGGGGATACTGTATTAGCTATCTTTGAAAAAAAACATGCATTCGGTTTTCTTGGTGGAAAATTTAAACCCTGTGATCATAGACCATTGAAAAATTGAGTTTAAGGCTTTTTGCATGATCTTTTGAGTAGATAGGAGAGATTTCCCTTTGCATAGTACAGTTATGTCATCTGCATATTTTCTAGTGATAACTGGAGGTTGAACCTCCTTGTCTACATCATTAATTGCTAATAGGAAGAGAGTCACACTTAGCACGGATCCTTGAGGTACACCATTTTCAATCTGCTTTATATCTGAGAGTTGACCATTGATCCTGACTTGTAGTCTGCGATTAAGGGTAAAAATTTTTATAAAATCATACATATTTCCTTTTATTCCTATTATCTGCAAAATCTTTAAGATCCGTCTTTTCCATACCATGTCGTACGCTTTCTCTATATCCAGGCTAACAGCAATCACATGTTGATTGTTCATGAAAGCCTCTTGAATATGACTATCAATGCTTATTAGATGTGACATAGTGGAATGTCCAGATCGAAAGCCGAATTGATTTTCATTTATGATTTTTCGAGTATCAAGGAACCATCTGAGGCGTTTATTGATAATTTTCTCAAGTATTTTGCACATGTTACATGTAAGTGATATAGGACGGTAGTTATCAGGTTTGGATGGGTCTTTTCCAGGTTTAGCAACAGGTACTACTATGGCCATCTGCCAGATTTTGGGAAATACTCTTTCCTTCCAAATATAGTTATATATGTCAAGTAAAACTTTCTTTCCAAGTATGGGGAGATTTTTAATGAGGATATTCGGAATATTATCTGGGCCAGGAGAGGAATTATTAGTGGATTCAATGGTTGTAAGAAGTTCTTCCATGGTTATGGGATTATTTAACTGAAGTGGTGTGCATTTGTCATCATAATCATCTAAAAGTTCTACTTTTTCTTCTTCATTTTTAAATTCTTGAAAGGCATCGGAGAAGTTTTGAGAGCTGGAGTTTCTGACAAATGTATCAGCTAGTACGTTGGAAATATCTGCAGATTGTGTAATAGTTTTATTTCCTTCTTGAAGAAAATGTATCGGGCTACATCTTTTGTGTCCCTTAATTGCATTTATTTTTCTCCACGATTCTCTTATACTGTTTTGTGAGCTAATAGATGACACAAATTTATTCCAGGAGTTGCTTTTACTCTCTTTAAGGATTCTTCTGGTGAGAGCTCTTGTCCGTTTGTATTCAATTTTGTTCTCTTCAGTTTTATGTTTTTTGAACCGGTTGTAAGCATGATTGGATCTTTTAATTGCTTCTTTACATTTCTCATTCCACCATGGAACGCATTTGGTTTTCAGGGATGGTGTGCAAGTTCCTATAGATTCATTTGCTGCATTCCTTATGATATGAGAAAATTTATCAATCAGTCCATCCACATTTTCACTTACTTGATAGTTTAAGTCAAAATCTTCAATATACATGTTTATAAATTGGTAGTACTTATTCCAATTAGCCTGATTGAAGTTCCATTTTTTAATTTCATAATTAGTGGTAGACATTCCTACAGGAATAGAGACACTAGTAAATAATGGGAAGTGGTCACTATCATGGGGATATTCTGACACAAACCAGCTGCATTTTTGAGCAAAATTTATAGAGCTAAATGTGAGGTCAATACTACTTAAACTTCCATTACTTATGTTAATGTGGGTAGGCTGCCCAGTATTTAACAACATTATGTTTGTTTCATCTATGACAGTTTCAAGTTTTCTGCCTCTAGAGTCGTTTTTTTTTTTGACCCCCACAATGTGTTATGTGAATTAAAATCTCCAAATATTAAAAATGGTTTGGGAAGTTGCTTTACAATATTGATGAGCTCACAAATTTCAAAAGGGTAGCTGTTCGGTAAGTATATGTTGCATATACAGATTTGAACTGGGGATGATATTTGGATAGCCACTAGTTCTACATCAGTGTCAATATCCAACTCAACAGCTGAGTAAGGTTCTTTTACATATGTTGCAACCCCTCCGCATGCAATATTGGAATTCTCTCTATTCTTGTTGAAGCATTTAAAGTGTTTTATTTTACTACTTTTGTTGTTTTTAAAGTTAGTCTCTTGCAAACATAAGACATCAGGTTTATATTGGTGGCATAATAGCTGTAATCTTTCATATCTAGGGTAGAATCCATTCACATTCCATTGTAGGATGAGCATGTCAAGAATAGTTTAGCAGCTACTAATCTGTTGATGAATATTCAGATTCATTCTGTATTTCAATACTTTTTTTAAGTTTATTTAAAATTCTTGTAAACCTGTTTTTTATAGATCTATCACAGAGTGAGAGGTAGGTCTCACTCATCATTGTAATTAATCCTTGTATATCTGTAGTGTAGTCTTTTGCAATCATTGCTGGGTTGTTAGATCCAAAAGTGTTTTCCAAGAAGCTTACAAATTGTTCATAGGATAGTGGATATTTATCCCCATTGGTTTCAATTGTGTTCCTAATTTCTACAGTTAATTCTTCGACAGTTTTTGTTTGGTTATTTAAAGGTTCTTCAGTATTTTCAAGTTTCTTTTTCTTTTTATTCTGCTTTGTGTTCTTGTCCCCCTGAGACTTTTTACTGAGAGTACTTTCTGGTTGAGTTGATGACTCTGAAGGTAGGGGTCGTTTTTGAAGGGGAGGGAAATTGTTATTTGTTATTTCCTTCATTGCATTATTTACTGTTTGTGGGGTTGTACTGATGTTGAGGTTAGGTACTTGCTGGGTGGAACTTTCAGATGTTTCCATGTCATTTACATTAGGTTGATTTGGACACAGTTGAGCTATGTGTCCTTCTTGTCTACAAATGAAACAAGACATGTTATCGGTAGACAGAAAGATACGGTATGATGTATTATCAAAATATATCACAAGAGAATCTGGGAGTTTGTCTGTGTCATCAGATTCAATATACACCTGTCTCCTGAAACTCATTATATGTGACAGTCCTGGTTCTGATAATCCTGCTTTAATGAATGAAATCTTTGTAGTAGTTACTATGTTCCTCTTGGTAAATTCTGCTTCTATTACATCATGAGGTATTATTGGACTAACATTGGAAATGATAACTCTTTTGTGCTTACTAATAAGTGGTCTGACACCTAATTCTATGTTATTAATGTTAATTGTTTTGTTATTATCAGTAAAACTTTCTGCAACCTTTTGACTAGAGAAAAAAACACAGATTCTGTTATTAGAAATACGTGACACGAACCTTATTTCCTTAGAGTCCACAATAGACGCAACTTTGTTGATGTAGTCCTTTATAGGCAGCCCTTCTTGTGCTTCAATGACGATTGCTTGATCTTTAGATGGGAATACATCTGAGGTCATGGCACTGGCGTATGATTTCTTTGATGAATTTCCGTGTTGTTTATCAGGCAGGTTAGAGGTTATGGTTCCCCTGTACTCAGAAGAATCCATAGTGGTGAAATGACTAGCTGCAATTGCAGCTATATCCTATACTAGTTTACAGTATATTTAGTATTATTATAGCCGTGATAGAACTCGTCTCACGTTCTAACACAAAACTAGGCTTCACTCGCGATTCAATACACGACTGCTCCTGGCGTGTGACCAGCAAGCTTGTTCTTACACAGTTTATAAGTTCAACGAGAAAAAACTAACGAGAAATTGTACCTCTATAATACAGATAATTTATAATATGCTTTATAGCCTTTTTGATATATCGTCATCTAGTTTTCTAATTCAACTAAATACAATTTATATTTACAAAATAATTAGTTACTAGAACGCAGTAACATTTATCAATACTTCAAAGATGAGCGAATTCATTGAGAATGAATAATTAGAATGTTAGAAAACGTCTAATGCATGTATAAAATATCTTTAAGTGTAATTAAAGATGATGTTGTTTACTTTATCGCTACCGCTGCCGTGGGAGAGAGAAAGTTATGTTTTTATAAACATGAACCAGCAGTTTATATAAATGTCCAACATAATTTTCTGCGCATACAATTCTCCCATTATCGTTGAGACCGTGAGCTCAGAGTCATTGCTGGAACTCTCTGGTAGCATTATTTTGCAAATACTAACGCTAAACCATTGTTATTGTAACCGCTCATAAGTCGGTCACATCGTTTGAATAGCGCGCTACAATATTAAACTACGACCAAAGCAGTTATAGTTCCGCTGAACTACAAGGGAGTGCGCCAGCGAGAAAATATATTATATATCAGATCCTGAGTCAAAGTTCTGAACGCACTCACGTAGCAGAAATCAACATCCAATCAGGAATCGCCTTGATGAATTTACGACTGTGCGATCAGCATCGCAGGGAAAAACGCTCTTTCTACTGTGAACCTTCGGAAGAAACGCACTTATACTGTCTTGCGTTATATTTCGCTGGGACATTCATATTTGTTGGAGACCGCCGTCGAGCTGAGTTACTTCGCGAGGTCGGTGTGCAACTAGTCGACGAGGGACGGTTTTCCACGACGCAAGAGGCTAATTTGACCTTGGACGCAACGGACCACCGCTGTCTGCTGGAGTGGCAGGAACGTGTCATCGCGGTGACGTCGTGAGTCAAAAAGACCAGGTTTTCAAACTCTAACAAAATCCTTTTTAAAAGAACAGTTGAGAGGAGGGTAAATCACGCATAAGAATATAGAGAATTCACCTCACGCCCAGACAGAGATTGTCAGGTATTCAAATTATTGGCTATTAAGCGTAACGTTTCAGTATTTTTTTATTGTAATGAGAATTCAGATAGTTTGTTCATGCAAAAAGATGTAAAATTTATTCTTCTAATTCTTTTGTTAAGCTGCTATATTTGTTCTGCTTATGAATATTCTTTTTTACAATTCATGATTTAAATTGTTTGTAATCAAATAGTAAAGAGGTTAATAAGTTGCGTGATAGTGAAACAGCTTATTAGAGGGATATTATTTATTGCACCAGTGTATTTAAACTGTATATGCAAAGTGTATATTGTTCATGTAAATTTTACTTTCAGCAATGTATGTGATTTGATGTTTTTTTTGTTTGTGAATTGTATAGAGGTATTGCATTGTGTTTGTGTAAAAGTGGAAAATCATATTGGGTCATGCAAAGTAGTTTACAAATAGAAAAGGTATAACTGCAGTTAATTAAAATTTAGGAAATTGCTGAACAATACAGCAAGTATTAAGAATTTCTAGATAACGTGTATATTTTAACAAGATTGTAACACAAAATTTGGTATAATATATTCAAACTTTGCTAAAGTTAAAAGTTAACTTGCCTGTGTTTGTTTTAATAGTTAAAAGCAAGATAAAAGACGAACCCACTCCTGTAGGTCAAGTAGTAACATTAACTTGCCTGTATTTCCATGAGGTTACATTGTTACCTAAAAAAACGAAAAGGTTACATTATGTTAATAATGATAAATAATACTACTAATAATGATAATATAACTACTAATAATGAGTCCTGATCTCACTCTGGCCAGAAGCGAACAATATTTTAGCAACTTAGGCTAAATCATTATCTAACCTACGAGAATTCGCAAGCTTGCATAAGCCTTTGTTTCCGAAATGTTTTAAGTGTCTGTGTTCAAACCAAATAACCAATTAAACCAAACGAGGACAAGTTACTGGAATAATAGAATATATCTACAGATCTCTAAATAGATTGTTTGGCGTTAATGGATTAAGACGTCTTTGGAAGCCCCAGAAAGCTACCTTCTCCTGAAAGGCGGTGATGGCGCGTGGTTCTATTCATCTCGGCGCAAACGAACAGGCAGTGGGCGTCTGTCGTCATCGCAGGAGCTCTCTGCGGCATGGACGCGCGCGATGGATGGGCGACGCCGACCTCGTCACCGGGGAGCCCAAGGGCGACACATCGAGGGCCGCCCTTCGCCACCCTACCCCCTCTTTCATTCTCGTTGCGCCTCCCTCGCGCCCGATTCTCTCTCGCCTCTCTCGGCTCCTCCGAGGCTGCGCTCGCCGCCGCTCCACCGTTGTCTCCGGCGCGATGGCCGACTTCGCGGAGGCACTTGCGTGCGTGAGGCTTTCTCACGCGGTTTGTGCGTTTGTTGCAGATGCGTGGCGTAACAATGCGCTTGCATGTCTTAGGTGACAGAACGATATGCTTGCAGATGACGTGTGACGTAACAATGTGCTTGCATGTCTTAGGTGACGTAACGGCACGCTTGCAGATGACGCGTAATGTAACAATGCGCTTGCATGTTTTAGGTAACGTAACGGCACGCTTGCAGATGACGCGTAACGTAACAATGCGCTTGCATGTCTTAGGTAACGTAACGGCACGCTTGCAGATGACGGGTAACGTAACAATGCGCTTACAAGTTTTCGGTGACGTAACGACACGCTTGCAGATGACGCGTAACGTAACAATGCGCTTGCATGTTTTCGGTGACGTAACGACACGCTTGCAGATGACGCGTAACGTAACAATGCGCTTACCTGAAGAGGTGGTTCAGGGCATCAATGGATGTCACTGCATAGCACTATGATTCATTGAGTTGCTGATGTTAGCTACTTTTAATTTACTATTACAGTATGAAAACTCTAAAAATATTTTTGTGCAAAATATCTAACAATTATTTTATTTAAACTATATACAAAAATAAAAACAAAATGAACAGTTTTTACACCCTCTAAATCGTTTTCTCACCTTCTTTACGGTGCCATTGTCGATATAGATATTAATAACATAATTTTAGACAAATAGAGATTCTGTACAACAATATTGACTTATGGTAAGCCGCAACACAGTCGACTTCATTAAGGTGATATACCTTATAGAATTGTGTATGGAATCATCATATTCCATTTGCTTGAGTAAAACGTCTATATTAGAGCCAACTTTCTGGAGAGGTTAATGTAAATGATCCAATATGTTGTGTCTAAGTCGGTAGACAATTTCATTTTACACTGTTATCAATTCTGGTCTTCTTATTATGTCTAAAAATATATGAATGATGCCAAAATAAATTTCACAAAAAAATCTATTTATGACAAGGTCTTCTTACTTATTCGGAATCTAAAAATTCTTCACTATTGTCATAATAAACAACATGGTGGAGCTTCTTACTATTTCATCTTTGTTCCTGCAACTTTTTATATAATTTTGTTGCCTCATTTACAAACCATTGGATCAACTTTTAACGTCCTTCCAGCAATATGCCACCCAATCACCTTTAGAACTAGGTATGCAACCCGCATCATACTATCTGCTTACGTCTACCAACACTGCCTTTCCCATCGCTTTTGGCTTCCTTTTCCGATGTCGCCGTAGCCGTCACCTTCTTTCTTTCGGCCACGCCCACCTCCGCTTCCGCTTGCCACTTGGACCGCACGGGCTGCATCCATCACCGCGTGCGCTGACCCTCTTCGCCCGGCCGTCAACCCTTCCAACGCCGCCGCCAAGGGCGTCGTCCCGACCACCGCTCCCTCAACCTCCGCCTCCGTCAGTCTCTCCTCTCGCCGAAAATCGATCAATCGAGGGTTGTTCGCTCGTCAAGCCTGCAAAGTTTCTCTTCTTCCCGTCTCCTGTTCGGCGGCTCGTGGCGCGGGGCGGCGCGCCGCGGCTGTCGAAAATCGATGGGCTCCGCCCGCGCCCGCGGCCCCGCCCCCGCCCCAAAGTAGGCCTCGCCGTTGACAAGCACGCCGCGCCGCGCGCCCCGCGCCTCGTGATGGCCACATTATTGGCGCGCGGCTCCTGGCAATGGCTGCGGTGGTTGGGCGATGAAGGAATGGCTGGCGGGCGCGGGGACAAGGATTCGATGGCGCAGACGGTGATGGATACTTGGTGGAGATGGTGAGGTAGTCGATGGCGGCGTGGGGTGGCGGCGTGGGGCGGCGGCGAGGGGCGGCGGCGTGGGGTGGCGGCGTGGGGCGGCGGCGTGGGGCGGCGGCGAGGGGCGGCGGCGTGGGGTGGCGGCGTGGGGCGGCGGGGGCGGCGGCGAGGGGCGGCGGCGTGGGGTGGCGGCGTGGGGCGGCGGCGAGGGGCGGCGGCGAGGGGCGGCGGCGTGGGGTGGCGGCGTGGGGCGGCGGCGTGGGGTGGCGGAGTGGGGTGGCGGCGTGGGGTGGCGGCGTGGGGTGGCGGAGTGGGGTGGCGGCGTGGGGTGGCGGGGTTTTCGCAAAGGAAGACACGCACTGTGACGTGGTGGAGTGCGGAGGAACGGTGGAGAAGAAGATCGGCGTGAAAAAATTCATGTGGAGACGAGGAAGTTAAGACGGTGGGTGTGGTGTAGAACGGTGAGTGTGGTAGTTGACGATGGAAGTGATGTACGCAGGTGAAATAAATATAATGGGCCCATTAGAGCCCTCATGAACTTAAAATCATTCAATTTACCACGGAGCTAGAAAATCTTTTTATATGTATTATTTAATTATATTAAATATCATTTTATCTATACGGACCTAGAAAACGAATATAATGTATGGTGCAGTTTCTAAATTCATCATGAATTTTGACCAAAATGTGCCTGAAAATGTTAAGGAGGCGGCGGTTAACGCACACAAAACGACGGTAATGAAGCATTGAATGTGCCGCACACAACGTGCGAAAATGTCACGACGGCATTTTGTGGGGAAGGCAGGCACGACGTATATGGCAAAGGTAGCAATCTTTGAAAGCAGAGAAGTAGCAAGGGGATGGCGAACACAAAGATGGCTTCGGAGATGAAAAAGCGGCAAAAATATCAGTTTAAATTCAATCATGCCATATTTTACGTGTAGAGATTCGGGTTGTGAGGCCTGATCTTTCCTCTGACGACGCAAATTTTGCTACGCTGCTTTCACCATCGGATAGAGGTGGTCAACCCTGGGGCGACGAAACAAGTGATTTGAAATTAGCTTCTATTAGACTTGAAGATCTGTTACATGCAGTAAATTAACAACATGAAACAGCCAGCTTTACTTCGTCCCCGAAGGCAGGCGTACGGAGGATTATTCTCTCTAGAACTCCACGACTTCAATCGGATTTGAACTTGTGAACTTGGTTGGATGGTTAGTTGGTTGGTTGATAATGATTCCGAGCGCGTCAACTACTTAGGTCATTAGTCCCGTAGGTGTAATGATTTTTTTCTCCTCTGGCGCCGACCTACCGTCCGCACCGGGGTTTTCTCCACCCATGTAACTCCCACCAGCGAGGCATCGCCCCAGCCGGGCAAGCTCTAAGCTCCCGACTGGTCTCCCGGCAGTATGTTAATGTAGTGCATGTTAGTGTAAGTGTGTGTGTAAGGGATGTGGGCATGACTAGGAAAAGGAAGGACAAATCGCGCGCGGTCCGTGGCCCGTTTGTTAGGGTACTGTTCCGGCATTCGCCTGATGTTGATCAGAGAAACCATGAATACCGATCAGAGGAGCCTGCTGCTAGAAATCTCCTCCAGACAGCGACTGAATTTGATCTAGCAGACAAGCTAGTGTTGAAAATCCTGCCGCCATCGGGTCTCGAACCCAAGACCTCCTGATCAGAGGTTCTGCTGTGACATCAGTTGATGCACTAGTCCATCTCTCCCAGTGCGAACTCGTTTAAAACAGTCCGATACGCTAAACTCTACCCCATCGAAGACGCAGTACGGTATACTAACCATTATACCACCGAAGCCGGAGTCCGATACACTAACGGTTAAACACGAAGCCGCAGTCCGCAGTACACTAACCGTTATACAACCGAAACTCCAATCCGGTACGCTAACCGTTATACAACGGAAACCGCAGTGTGGTACAGTAACCGTTATACAACCGAAACTGCAGTCCGGTGCACTAACCGTTAGACAACCGAAACCTCAGTCCGGTGCACTAACCGTTATACAACCGAAACCGAAGTACAGTAACTACTATATAACCGAAACCACAGTGCGGTACACTAACAGTTATACCACCAAAGCCGCAGTGTGGTACACTAACCCTTTTACCACCGAAGTCGCAATATGGTAACGACGGCAGCGGTCGTGACGTGGAGGCTGGGGCGGTGGAGGAGGCGCATCGCACGCAACGTGCGAACATGGCGCCGCCGCCCCGCCCCCTCCCCGGCGGGGGAGGCCGTGGGGGATAATCAGAGGGAATCGAATTCGCGGCGACGTGCGGCGCCTGGCGGATGGCGCGCCGCCTTTTGCTCTCTTTCCATAAGCGCTGGGAGACGAGCAGCTGGCCTGAATGTGAACGCCCTACAAATCTCTGTTCAAATGGTAGAGGAGAGTTTATTTTGCGGAAACGCGGAATTAAATGAATTAGAGAGCCGCTTCCGCTGACGGAGGCTGTTGCTTCAAAGAGGGACGGCTCTTTGCCTCGTGTAGGCGCAAAAAGTGCTCGTATGTTGTTATTTGATCGCTTCTAGGTTGCAGCTTCCGCAGGTTAATTGAAATTTATTTAAGTTTAATCTTCTTGCTGGTTTTAAAATTAAATGTTTTTAAATTTTTATGAATTTTCTCTCACAACTTCGACACATTAGAAGTCAAGTACCTAGGCTTTGTAGAAAACGACTGTACTGAAAGACATTTAATGCATTCCTGATATGAGAACGTGCATATTAGGTATTGTGTAGGCTGAATATTGCTTCGCTTCTTTTCAAAACTTTCTGTAAGATGTTGACATTTTAATACTGTAGGTGCAGACTGTTTTAAGGTTGAGTCCAGTATAAGAAATATTTTTAAATGCGGTTGCGGTGGGGTTCTGTACTAATGTAGGTAAACCGCTGCGACATACAGTTCCATGAATGTGAGTTCAAATGAAAAAGGACCTCCCTAAGAAAAAGAAAAGCATTTATCTCTACAGCATACCTCCACCGAATAGTTAGACAATAATTACAATCGTAAATTAAAAGTCACTGTATTCAATTTGCTATTGTGCGATAATCACAACTGTACATTCTGTGAAGATTCTGCAGGATTTCAGGTTTTAGTTTTTACAAACTGAAATTTGTTGTGCACCCTAAATTTTGTCACAAAAGGATCCCATAAACAATTTATCAGCAGAATATTAAACTTTACTGTCAAAGATAAAATGCTCTTTCTATGTTTTTTTGAAACATTTCAATCATCAGACTTTTGAAATATTATTTTCATCTCTTCTGTGCACGAGTGACTAAAAGTTATTTCAATGTTTTTCAAGTTCTATAATAATTTTATAATTATCGAATACTTTTGAAGAGGAAATATTGTCGAATCTATTGAAAATATCGCGTCTTCCCATTGTTATTAACACTATAATTCTCACTTTCCAATTTCATTTTCTGGGTGAGTGGTTGGACTGTTACATATTTATATAATAAAAGAGTTGTGCCTTTAGAGAGTAAAAGATTAATGCATTGTGGTACATTGATGATGAAAAACTATTATTAAGGTTATGATTTAATTTGAGGTCCCACGACAAATCAACCGTTATTCACGTTTACAAATAATGGTGCTAAAACAGCAGGTAGTTTAAAAGCAGTATGTTAGGTAAACAGCAGTCATCCGTATATTCACGCAAAATTACGCGAAAAATATTCATATTTTCGAAAAATAGTACATGACCTTATGCCAAAATCTATCTTTAAGATTTTATTAAGGGTAAAATCTCTATCTTCACAATTGTGGCTGTAGGAAGACGCTGAAAAAATCTTGAACTTTTGCAACTTTTGAAAAATCAGAGTTTTCAATGAACATGAGATCTGCACCATTCTCATAAATGTCTCTAACACCATCCGAGAAAAAGTTAATTAATAACGATGGAACCTTCTTTTTGAAAATTTGGAAAATATCCCAGGGGTTTCATGTAAAGTAACCCCCAAAAATGTTATAATATCCCCCAACATTAATTTTGGAAACTTTTGAACGGTTTAGCTGCGAGAGTTGTTCACAGACGGACAGCCAATCGATTTTTCGCTATCAAGGACCCACATACCATGCATTCTGGCTACTGTGTTAAAGGATTCTTTTCCTAAATTTAGCAACTGGATTTATCCAGTTTTTTGTTACCTGGACCCGGCAGTTTTTTTTCAAATATTTGCCAATTTTTGCGCTGATAATTGTAATATTATAACACAGTTCTCTTCATTATTAATGTCAATGTCGCCAAATGATTGAGAGATGATGGATGGGTACGAATGCAAGCTACTCCAGTTATTGAAAAACAGATCGTTACTACTGCAACGGTTGAAAACGTCTTGTCAAAAAATGAACTTTCTCTCCCTGAATTGGGAAACTTTCGCACCGGTCTCAACTACCACCGCTTTCAACGACGTCCCGCTGCTCCTCAAGCCGCCGCCCCGCCACCTCCAGCCTCCATCACCAACTTCCCACCCCACCCTGCCCCAACACCACTGACCCTCTCCACCACAGCTACAACAATGGATTCGTTATCGCCTTTGCATTCGCACCGTCACAGATCCGCCCACATACCCTTTCTCGCTTTTGTTAATCCCACGCTCCGTATGGCCCCGCCATCGTTGCCACTGTCGGCGTCGTCGCAACCTCTATACTTACCATCGTCACCACCACCACCATAACCATTCCACCTACACTGCGCTATTGCCATCCTCCTCTCACTATTGCCATCTATTGCCTCCCCTCACTATTACCGTCACTATTGCCATCCTCCCCTCCAACCCTTGCATTACCATCACCATTATCACACCCAAGACTGTTCCAAATGCACCCTCCTCTTTCACTACTGCCACCCCCGCCGCCCTCCCCACCCAGCCTCTTCGTTATCATAACAACCACCGGAATCCCGACCACCACCATCACTGGAACCTTCGCCACCACCACCACCACCGCAACCACTACCACCATCGCCACCACCGCCGTAAGCCCTGCTCCCACTGCCACCCAAACCCCCTCTGCCACCACCAAACCCTCCACCGAGGAGGCACCGCCTCCATTGGAGCAGTCCAGGCCCCGCCCCCTCCGCCGCGCGGGGCGTTCGCCTCCCCAGGGGGCCGTTCCGGAAAATAGAATCCGGCGAAGGCGCGCTGTCGACAGCGTCGCGACGCCTGCCCCTGCGACGCCGACGCCGACTGATGACCGCCGACGGAGCGACCTGTCAGCAGCGGCAAGATGCAGGCCTAGGGCGCGTCCAAAGGTCGATGCGACGTACAAGTTCGACACTGACTTACAAGGGAGCATAATGCCAAAGTTTTGCTCTGTGGAGCACGGACACGATCTTACATGTAGGAATTTATTTTATGTCAACTTATAATTTGATAATCGCTCGTAGGGGCATGAAATTTCACAAAATGGTGACATTTTTAAAAAGGTTAATTAGAAATGTGTCTCTTGATTATTTTATGCTTGTTATTATTTTCAGTGCGTGGATCTCTAGATATTGCTCTCGTTCCTTTTTTAGAAACTTCAAAATAATGTGGTATCGAAATTGATATGACCGAGTTTTTAGTTGTTCCACATATTTCTCTGTGATCCCGGACAAAAGCATTGAACTAAAAATTACTTATGGTAATAACACTTTACCTACCGGGAAGTAGTCACGAATATTTTGGCCCTGTCGCGTTCTCCGACGATAAAGATTAAGGACGGATGCCAACACACTAAATTAATTGTTTTGTGTTCTTTCAATAATATTTTACATATTTCATATCAATCTGAGTACTAACATTAAGTACGTCTCCATGTTCCATACGCCAGTGGATCTTACATATCTAAAATACTAATGCTGTGTGTAATCTGTAGTACTCAGTAAACCATGCCAAAAAAGTCTACACACACCCACGGAACTTCAGTTAACCCCCTAGTAAGATGCGAGTTTTTCTATTCTCAATGATGTCTGAATGAGAATTCTAGCCTTCGGCTGCTCCCGGTAGTTTTTGCATGGTTTCTAAAATCAACATAGGCGAATCCCGGAGCAGTGCTCTGCAAACGTACCATGGTGGCGCTCCAGAATTTTCCTTCCACTTCCTTTGTCCATCATCCTTTCTTACACTCCATTTCACTTACATGCACTAACCCTACCGTACTTGCGAATACCCCGAGACCGGTCGGATGGTTAGAGCTTGTCCCGGCAGTGCTCCGCTGGAGGAGATACCTGGTTAAGGAAACCCCAGCCTCCGGGCAGTTCGGCGCCGGATCTCACCATCCGGGCGGGGGACGATCACCACCACCACCTGAGGAAAGCACATGCACTTCACTAACGGGACTAATGATCTTACCAGTTGGCAAGCATGGAATCATCAATCAAACTCCAATTCCTCAAATCCCCGCCCCCTCTTCCGATCTCCCGTTGTAGCGGCAGGGGCCGAGGATGGGGAGGACGAGGGAGTGGAAGGGACCGACGACTTCCCTGCTGAATGTTACCCCCACGGACAGACTACTTACCCAATTATGGCGCACACGCTCGCGTGATCTCTCTCCCCCGCAATGCGGAAAAGAGAGCTGTGTATAAACGAAAGGTCGATAGGAGTTATCGAGCACACTTCAAAGTCTCGAAAGCTCCAGCTGAATATTCTTATTTACATTTATTTGTGTAAATGACGGCAGCAAATTTTTTTGACATTTGAAGGCATAAAAATTCAATGGCTAATGTACAATAATTCATGAAAAATAACTCATATATATGTAAAGTACGTCGGCAGAAACAATACAAATTAAGAGTACATTGCTCAGAATATCTCAGAATAAATATTACAATCTTCTTAGGCACGTAGAGGGGTAGAAATAATCCTATTTTATCTTATCAACGAACATATGATCACAACGGAGTTTCACATGTGATTATTACTCTTGATTGCTAAGCAACATCTTACTCCCAGGTGTTTGGCAGATCACATTCTTAAACAGTCGTGTGCCTGTGATATTTCATGAGCCAGTAGAACTCCTGGGATGAATGCCTATCATTCAGGGGCAAATGACTCTTGACTAAATTTCCAACTAGGAAGGTTGGGGGATACGTCATGGTAATTCAATTTCTTTTTGAGAATACGAGGATAGGTGGAAAGCGTGAAATATACACATGAAAGGACAAGATATGAAGTATATGGACATTAAACCACACTACCATTGGGTTTCCCATATTTATTAAGGTATTTGAAAGGACAGTATTGGGTTCATGTTCCAACGCATTATAGCATATGCGAGTTCACAATATTTCAGAAGCATTGCATATTCGTTCTAATGGCGCGATGAGGCAGATGCTAAATTACAGCACGTGCCATGTTTGTCCGCACACTTACTATCCGTTGCTGATCACTGGTTGCTACGCGTCTTCGTGACAAATAAAATGAAGGGATCCGATAACATTTCTTTTAGAAAAAAAATAATTGTGAAGATTTCTGTCCCAGCCCTCGTATACGTCATGGGCAAAACGTTACAATTCCTTCCTGCATGCCTAAGAAGTCTGTTCCATTTATTTTGAGTCATCCTATATAGACAGTGTCTTCAATACAATATCTAATACTACGTTCAGAACTAGAAAACAATGATTTACAAACAAGTTCAACGACCTTTATATAGCGTTTTATGTGCACCATCTAATACAATGTGGGGCACTAAGAAACAAGGAATTACAAACAAGAGGCCAATTCCGTCCCAACGTCCCAATTGGAGGCCCGCACCTTGCGTTCCCTTTGAGCACCTCCCTCGCTCTCTGGCCGGGCCGGGCGCGCACAGCTCTCTGCGAAGAGGAGCCGCGCCGCCGCCGCCCCGCGCGCGCAGATCGACGCGGCTGATGAGCGCGTGGGCGCCCCCGCGGCGCGTAATGAGCGCAGGCGGGGCGGGGGCCATGGCCGAGGCGGATTCGGAAGGAAGAGGAAGGATGGTAATTTGGAGGAGGGAGGAGATGCAGGGGAAGGTTGGGCAGGAAAGGCAGGATAGGAGGAAAATGAGGTGAGGGGAGAGAGGAAGAAAAAGAAAAATGGCGTGAAAAGTAATAGAGGGAAGGAAGAGGAAGGATGGTAATTTAGAGGAGGGAGGAGATACAGGGGAAGGTTGGGCAGGAAAGGCAGTAGAGGAGAAGAATGAGGTGAGGGGAGAGAAGAAGAAAGATGGAGGTGTGACAGGTAATAAAGGGAAGGAGAAATGAATCAAACGGAGGACAATGGTTCAGCAAAATGGCGGGAGAAGATGATAAAAGGTGAAAGATGAAATTCGATGTGTGGAGATAGAAGGACAAGGTGAATAAGGAAGGATATGTGCAGGAACTTGTAACTTCAAACTATCAGGAAAGGGGAAGAAAACGAAGAACAAAGCTGGAACGAAGAGAAGGGGTGCATAAGGAGGACGTTGTCGTGAAGGGAATAAAAACCGGGAAGGCGTACAGTAGTACCGATGACAGTAATATCCAGTGGAGGCGGTAGTGCTGGGAGGCAGGTGGATAACGTTAATATTGGCGGGGATGGATCAAGGCAGTGCTGGTGGTGGTGGTGGTGGTGGTGGTGGTGGTGGTGGTAGCCACAAGGAGGTACGCTGTCGGCGGGGACTGTAAGGTCTCGGGTGGGGAGTGCACGAGCTGTTCCAGTGGCAAGAGGGGGAGGAGGACGACGAAGAGAAGGAGGAAGAGGGGGTGGCAAGAGAAGAAAGCGCGAAAGAGTAGGCAGAAAAGACGCCCGCGCTTTCAGGAAAGAACCTCTCATTATCCGCTGAGTGGCAAAAGGGAAGCTGTGGAAACGCGAGCCGGGCTGTGTGCAGTGGGCGGGGCTTGCACTCAGGAAGCGGCGAAGAGCCTCTACGCGGAAGTCGATACGCATCAAAGGGGAATGATACAATGTGTTTTGTGTTAATACTTGTGTTGCGGTTCTGGAGCAACGAGAGATACGTTGTATAATTATGGAGAGGACTGTATAATAATAAGATTGTACTGCATGGATCTCGTGATAGGACTGTAAAAGCAAAATGAACGAGATGTTTATGATGAGTACCAGTAATTTTTACTCCGTTTCAGAAGGGAATGATAATATTTTCCCTCAATTTTATTTGTTTTCACCCACAATTCCATCAATCCAGGCTTTTCACATTAATAGTAAATTTTCTTTCTGTTCTTTTTGTTATCTTTATTCGGAGTTCTGGATCTTGAGTCAAAGGAGTGATTTAAGTTTGCAGAGAAATTTTTTAAGTTAATGACTATGTAGGTGTGATGAATAATGAATATTGATTGAATCACTTTTGGCTCTCTTTCGATCATGTTACTTTTCCTGCAGTCCAAAATGTAATGATATTTTGAAAATAGTAAACCGACTTATTTGAATCATTTCTTTTTTAACAATTTAAACCTAGATTCAGTTCGTGTAGAACAACGGAGTGACCAACTTAAAGAATGTCTTTAAAGTAATCATGTGATAAATAGAGATTATAGGGTATGTTTTCCCGAAACATTTCTGAACCAGAGTAGAATTAACTAAACATCACATGATGTAAAGAGCTAGAATTTGATAGCCTTGTGAAAGTAGAGATTTGCGTTTGAAGGATTGAATATCATTTAGATGGAGTTTTCTTCTATGAATAAATTCCAGCAAAGAACGTCATATCATCAATGTATTTCTTTATTGTAGAGTAAACTTTTTACAATTTATACATGCTTTAATTTTTAATGCATAATTTAATAAGAGTCTACTACCTAAAGATTAAACACAAGAATATGTTGGTATATGTTTCTGTTCTCTTACTGACCAAACACAGAGTAGACGCAACATCAGTCACATCGATTGCGGAGTATCAGTTTTCGAGAAATTCGGCTGAACGGTTTAGCCGCTAGCGTTGTTCACCGACGGACGGACAAACTGACAGATGGAAAGAGAGACGTTTTGCCGTCATCGATATTTCGATATCAGAATCCCACAAAACATGGATTCTAGCTACACCAGGTGCCAGAGGATTTTTTTCTAAATTTAGTAACTGAATTTATCCTCTTTTCCGTTACTAGAGCCCTGTAATAAGCATTTTTCTAAAAAAAAAAAGCGCATTTTTTCGCGCAGCATTATATAACTTTCTCTTCTTAAGAAGTTCCTTCTTAAGCACGAGAAAGTAATATACTTTGGAAGTATTCTGAATATCTTGCAATTACATGTAGTTAACTCGGCCTTTGTTTTACAGATTCTGCCTTTGACTAGTTAAAAATTGGTAATTTCGTGGGCAATTAAAACAAAATCATTTTTAATAAATAAAAGATTCCTTCTCTAAACTCCTATTAACTTTAATGCATTTTATCTTCTACCTCGAGTTGTTCCGTAGGCTATGCCGTTTCCGGAATTCTCACCTTTCACACCCACTAAACACCACTTGACATTCCAGTGAAGCCAGTTCGGCCGTGCCCTCTGGAATGCACCCGCTTTCAATCTGCATTCAGTGCAGAATCGTGTTGTCGGCTCGCTTCTCTTTGCTCGCCCCTTTCTCCCCCCTCTCTCTCTTTCTCTCTTTCCCTCACTCTCCACCCAGCGTCCGTTCTCCCATTGTCGTCACCCACGTACGCCTGTGACCTCCTCACCCTCCTCTCTTCTCCTCTCCTCTCCTTTCCTCTCGCCACCTCCCTGCTTCAGCAGGCTCGTGCTCTTGAAACTAGCGCGAAATATTCCAATCAGGCGGGTGGGTAAACATATACAGGGCAATTGAGTGAGTGCTCTCCAACGAACGTATAATTTCGAACAACGGAACTTCAATAAAGGTGCTCAAATACTCAACAATTACGCGTGCTATGAGAACCACTGCAATAACAATGCTGTCGGCATCCTGGAAATTGCTTTACAATTTGTGAATCCCTCCTGCGATACGGGCAGCCAAATTTAATCGCATTACGTTTCCCAGCATGCCCGTCGGAACGATTCGGTCGTTAATTGTGGGCTTCTTCGGGTTATTGAATGGTGGGAGCAAAATATTCTTAGTTGTTGGGGAGGGGGATATTCAATTTGTTTTATTTCCTTTCTTTAAAATCAGGACATGTGCGAGTGAGTGGTTCGTTTCATTTGAAATTTGTGCTCGGTCACTTGAAACGGGTTTTGGGGCAAGCCACAATCATTTATTCTTGATAAAGAACTTTTGAACAGTGTATAATGTAGTATATTCTACAATATTTGTGAGGACATTGTTGTTACTTTTTAGAAAACCATTTTCGTTTTGTTCAGCAGAAGTTTTGCTGCTACAGGTCGCTCTGTTACTTAATAACAGAATTTGTGGATGTAATAATAACGGAATTCACGGATACTACCTGTATTGAAAATTTCTCCTGATAATTTCAGCTCATCACTTAAAAGATAATAAATGCTTAGTAAGAAAAAAAGTAAGAATATTTGTCTTAGTTGATTCATTGCATTTGTATGTTTTTTGTTTCTAGTCACTTGAAAATCAGGTTAACAGAACATATTACTCATGTAAATTAGTACTGGCGGAAGTTGACACATTTTGTCATACGAGTCCTTTTCGCATATTGCAGGACATCATTTTATGATTTGTAATTGGCTGATAGTAGTTTTCGTTTTTGAGTAACCTACGATTATATAATTATTGAAGTGATACATTATTAAATTATAATATAACTTCAAAAATTGTTAGTTTGAGTAAATTATTACACAGTTGCAATGGTAATTTAACAATATTAAATACCGTATAAAATGTATGAATTATGATCACCAATTTATAGAGTACTAATTTAATTTAATCGTTAACTATACTTCGTACCTTTTTGTGACCGATTTAATTTTTTCTGAATTTTGAAACACAACTTGGTATTTAAGTCACTTTTTAGTTACTATTTTCTTATTGAATAGTGAAAATGGTTTTTAGTGTGTAATTTTTTTAGAAATTTTTAGTGAGACGTATTGGTCTTTCTGAGTATGATGGAACATTGTATTACTGAGAAGAAAATAACTTTTTTCCATACTTTTAATTATGAAACAATGCAATAATCAAAAAATGATAATAATTGGATTTATTTTAAATAAAATTTGGGAAATCATGGATCACTACAATGGGGTCTTTGCATTCCTGGGACATTGTTTGTTCATTTCTCTTTTTGCTACACTCCTATTGCTGCCTTGTAACTGTAAAACGTATGTATCGTCGTAAATACAGAAAAATCCCAGAAATCAATTTAGTATGCAATATAGTGAATTAAAAAATTAAAAGGAATATTAAAACCAACTAAAAAGCACAGTAAAAAACTGTCCAAACGAAGGAACTTTTCAAAGTGGCGACTAGACAAAAAAAGTTGCAAAATCACTTGCAAACGCGTATTTGGAGAAAAAATAATTTTAGCAGCAATATAATTAAATAAAAAAATTGAAAAGAAACAAAAAGAGACCTTATAACAAAACAGAACGCACAGGAAAAAATAAAACTGCCCAAAATGAGGAACGCAATATGCTTCTTCCTGGAACAGCGACAATAAAATATACAATTCTCGAAACCGGGCATTAGAACGCAATACACACACTCTCCACAAGAGTGCAGAATGCATAAATAGACGGTTATGTGTATTCTAGCGAATTTCTCGAGACAAATGTCAGGTGGGACGCATATGTCCCACTGGTCACGAAAGTGATAACCTTGGTGCTCTTGCTGCTGTCTCTCCTTGGTGTCAATGAGCATAACCTTGGGTCTTCAGGCAAAGCCGCGGCTTAATGTTTGCAACAGTATTTCAGCATTCCTTCTACAACCAACATTGCGGGGTGTTGTGATGTGATTGGTATTGATGTAATAAAAACAACAATAAAACAATCTACATCAAAACATTGACAAAAATCCTAGGACTCGGATATTTGGCCTTCTCAATATCCAAGTGTCGATTGAATCGCCCCTCAGAACTCGTGTACGATGCTTTATGGCGGTAGTGGATGGGGATATTCCGTTAGAAATTATCTAATTTCAAAACATCCATACGTTGGTTAATTTCGATCCTCCTCTGCATTTGCACTCCTTCCAAATTAACTTGCAAGCTCCACTCCGAACGAGAATACCTCCAGACCCCTCTCTCCATGTGCTTCAGTCCAGAGATCAGTCGCCCGTGGACGCTGGAAAGTTATGAAATCGCAACCACTCTGCCCGCGCCTCAAAGGAATTTATCATAACCCGGGCCGGGTATATTAATGCCATATTGAATCGCAGTCTCCTTTGTAAGAAGAGGTGGGCGCCGCAGGCGGATATGCCCCGATGATTTTGGACGGGACGAAAAAGGAAGAGGGCGGATATGGAGTGAAGGCTGGGACGGCGGGGACGGCGGCGGGGACGGCGGTGGGGACGGCGGTGGGGACGGCGGCGGGGATGGCGGCCGGGACGGCGGCAGGAACGGCGGCAGGAACGGCGGCAGGAACGGCGGCGGGGGCGGCAGCGGGGATGGCGGGGAGGCCGAGGTGAGGGGGCCGAGGCGGGGAGCGAGGGGCCGAGGCGGGAAGCGGGGGGTCGAGGCGGGGAGTGGGGGGCCGAAGCGGGGAGCGGGGGGCCCATGCGGGGAGCGGGAGGCCAAGGCGGGGAGCGGGGACCGAGGCGGGCGGGGCCGAGGCGAGGGGGCGAGGCGCGAACGGAGGAGAGCATGGGGGCAAAGACGTAGGCGGGAGCCTGTTTGGGGGGCGTGGGGTGTTTGCGACCGGTCGCAATCAAAGCCGCCTCCGCGGGCGGGGGCGTGGTGTTTGTGGAGCGCGGAAGCGAAAGCGGCGTGGGTGGGGGCGCAGTGGGCGCGAGGAGTCGGGCGCATATGTCAAAGGAAATGTAGCGTGCCCGCCGTGTCCAATCTGGAGTTTGGCCCAAATGAGATGTACATAGTTGCACGCCCAGCAGTCCTCTCCGTGCGTGGAGGAGCACGGCGCCCTCCCTCCCTCTCTCACTACCTCCCTCTCTCACTACCTCCCTCTCTCACTACCTTCCTCTCTCACTACCTTCCTCTCTCACTACCTTCCTCTCTCACTACCTTCCTCTCTACTACCTTCCTCTCTACTACCTTCCCTCTCTCACTACCTCCCTCTCTCACTACCTCCCTTTCTCACTACCTCCCTCTCTCACTACCTCCCTCTCTCACTACCTCCCTCTCTCACTACCTCCCTCTCCTCACTACCTCCCTCTCACTACCTCCCTCTCTCCACTACCTCCCTCTCTCACACTACTGCCTCCCTCTCTCACTACCTCCTCTCTCACTACCTCCCTCTCTCACTACCTCCTCTCCTCACTGCCTCCCTCCACTCCACTACCTCCTCACTCACTACCTCCCTCTCTCACTACCTTCCTCTCTCACTACCTTCCTCTCTCACTACCTTCCTCTCTCACTACCTTCCTCTCTCACTACCTTCCTCTCTCACTACCTCCCTCTCTCACTACCTCCCTCTCTCACTACCTCCCTCTCTCACTACCTCCCTCTCTCACTACCTCCCTCTCTCACTACCTCCCTCTCTCACTACCTCCCTCTCTCACTACCTCCCTCTCTCACTACCTCCCTCTCTCACTACCTCCCTCTCTCACTACCTCCCTCTCTCACTACCTCCCTCTCTCTCTACTTCTCTTCCTCTCTCTCTACCTCCATATCTCTCTCTACCTCCATATCTCTCTCTACCTCTATCCCCCCTACCTGCCCCCCGTGCGTCAATTTGGGCGAACGTTCCCCAGTGCTTACGATCGCGTGGATTTGCCACGCTGCTCCGCAAATAATACTTCTACGAGGACATGTTTACCAAGAAAAGGTTATTTTGGAAATTCGAATATCGCGAAAATATATTTATACTAGCGCTCCCCTGCAAGAATTCTCTCATGTTAAACCGCACCCTTAACTATCCTGTCATTTCTATATTAAACCAACAATATATATATATATATATATATATATATATATATATATATATATATATATATATATATATATATATATATATATATTCAAATCCTTCTTATCTGTCACCTGTTCTGTATGCCCCCTTCTAAATGTACTAACTGAACATATTTTAACACAACAGTACACCTTTGTCAATGCATACTATTCTTAATGTCTAACTTCATTACAGAACGGCACAGACTGTATAAATCTGTCACATAACATGTAAAATAATTAGTTTAATTTCCAAAACAGTTGCAGATTCTGATCGACTATGGACAGGTGGGGTAGAATCGATAAGTGTCGATTCAGCAAAAAAATGTAATAGAATGTCCAAGATGATTTCATCCTGTAGATAACGGTGTTAGAAAACTTTCTTTCGGACATTTGGTCTCAAAACTCCAAGGTCTTAAGAGACTAGAATGCTTCGTGTTGGAGTTACATTACTATATTGATTTCAACAATGCTACGCTAGTATTGCGCATCGCATTTGAGTTGATTTGGATGCGTTTTTTAAAACAAATTCATCACATATTTAAATCTGAAGCACAATTTCCCAAGTTCTCGTGAAATTTTCTTTCCAGAGAGACTTGATTTATAAACATTGGTTGCGTGTGCGAGCCGCAAAACTCATTTATATTACGAAATGATGTAGATGATTTGCGCTCAGTTTCTGTCGTTTTAAGAACTAATTGGTTCATGAAAATTGTTTTGGAGATTTTCCTTACTCGAAGAGGTGATTGTTTTGAAGTTGTATAATTACTCTTCTGTAAGTGAATGAAACGTTTGCTGAACCACGCCGGTTCTGTGAGAATAATTAATTTCCACGGCATTTTGAAAATTTGTATGTCGTTGTAGTCAATTTACTATTGCTTTGAGAAAGTCTTCTATATAAAACGGTTGAGCTCCACGATCGTGAAGGTTCCCTCAATAAAAAATTTAGAATATTAATCTCTTTCTCAATAGTAACAGCAAAACGTGTGTACTTTGCCCCAAATATTAACTTTTGTCTACGAACGCCTATGAACTTTATGGTATTATAATGTAATAGAAATATAAATTTGTACGAATTGTATAAACTCGTGGTAAAGATAATTGAGGGTATAGAGTGTTGGTCACCATGAACACAAGTTTGTTGAGGCGAGTCTGGGTCTAGTTGGCCAGAGGACGAACGAATGAATGTAGACCGAAAATATTAATGTGATGTTTGGATTTTAAAACCCAATTAGTACAAACTTCAGGATTAATACTTCAGAATTTCAGTGAAACCTTGTAATTAAGGAAGGTGATCGGTGGTTCTAAATTAAGGAACAAGATATCCGCGAAAGTGGAAAAGGTAAAATTTGCTGACTGATTTGGTATACGTGATTTCACAAATAATAAATTGGCTTTGTTTGAAATTAGTGTAATCATTTAAATTAAATAAAAACATCAAGAGAGAGGTCAACGAACAGCCACGATTGGTGAGTGGCAATATAGCTGCAGATGAATTAATTGGCAGCACAGACGATAGCGGTTACTATTAATTGAGAAGGAAGAAGGAACCTTAAGATCAATAGATCAAACTTTTTCTTAGAGCAAATAAAAGTTTAGGTTGCACTTATATCAAAATATTATCCACATGACCCTTCTGACTCGTAATCCGTTTGGTTACGAAACTTATTCAACTACTATTCAACTTTCATTAAAAATTAAGAACAAAAATCAATTTACCCAGTATAAATTGCCCAAGAAAATTTGTTTAGTTAGCACACAACAATGTCGTCAAAGCTCTTGGTCGCTACTGAAACCGGAAGTCGATTCAAAGCCCGAGTCGAATTCCGCCTCGCGTCGATCTCTCTTCCGGTTGTACTCCAAAGCCCTTCTTTCCGTGCACCCCAGCTCTTGCGAACCGTTTCAATATGGCCCATGAATAATTGAGAGCATCTCCATATCCGTGCGCCTAATTGAAAAGTAACTCCGACTGGAAAGGCAGTGGGAAAAAAAGTTTGTTTTTCTTTCCCGAGAAATCGAACTCCGTTCGCGATCTTCCGCTTTCAGTGGATTCCGGGATTGCATTTGCGGAGGGAGACGAGCAGCGGCTTACGACCTTAGTGCCACCGCCGACGAGATATTCACAATCGAAGCAGACGTTTTTATCGGGCCGACGGGAAGGAGAGAGTTGCAGTTGAATCGCTTTGCGGGGTCCGATGGCAGCGCTCTGAGTGAGGGTTATTTCCTGGCGGGCGACGCGCAGGCGAGACGCAAGTCACCCCTCCGATCTTTGCTTTGGTAATTTTATACTTTAGGAAGATGCCTGTTTTTACGTACGTCGCAGGCAAAATATAAGTTTGCTGTTCGTGCATTGTAAAAGGTTTCGAACTTCATGCTTGTAGGCATGCAATTTTGAGAGCCCGCGGGAAAGATGGATTATTTTTATTATCTGAGACCATTCATGTATAAATATAGCAGTTATAAAAGAGAGAAATTTGCTACCAAAACAAATCGTAATATGTCGTTTGTTCTTATGCAAACTTTCTACGACTTTTCAGAATATGATTTCATTCGATCTTTTCAAGAAAATATATTTAACGTGAAAATTACAAAAATATTGAAAAGTGTATTTGTGAAAATATTATATAATTTTGAACAAAAAATAATTACAATATTTTTCTCGGGAAAGGAAGCAGCAGAATTCCTATAATTAAGTGTAATTTCTCTTAACGTTATTTGATATTTGTGTTGCCTTTATTGGTATTTTCCTCTAGATTTTGAATACTCCGAAGGATTGAGTATTTAATGCCAAAGAGTAGTGTTTGAATGTAATTTTGTTAATAGTAATCTTATATGAAAATTCTGTGAGGAATTGGGTCTCACATTACATTCACTGACAAAAATATATTTGTAGATAATCGTTTTCAAGGAATAACTATATAAAGTAGTCGGTTTCTGCGAGTCTGCTGGCCAAGCAAAAACATTTTATTAAGTGAGATGCTAATAAATGATACGAATTTCAAATGTCCCGACGCATCACAAAAAAACTCTCCCTGGAATGCACTGGAGGGATAAAACAGATTTATGATAGAATAGTTTTCGCTTCTTTGTGACAATTACATTACGCTCACATGTGCGGTTGGTCACTGTATATTTGTAAAATTATGACATCCAGGCCAAAACTGCAATATGTGTAAGAACTAACAATATTACTTAGAGTAAAGCACTGTGCTGGACACACGGCGATTTGAACTTCCATTCCGACATATTAATGCTGGTGAGCAGTGTATGTGAGCTTTTGAAGAAATTGTAATTTGAGTGGGTGACTGCGTGGGAGGTATTGTGATTTCTGTTCTCACCACCATCCTGCACTAGTGTGACCGTTCATTTTATTTTATTTATATGTTATTTCGTTCGTTTATTACTTTTCAACAGTCACAAACTGTGCTACGTACTATGTAGGAGACGTTCAATCTGTGCACATTTAAGTGAGTTCTGGAAAACGTACCCTAACTTTTATACTATTGTAACAGGGGGAGATGGCTCAAGGCATCAACTGATGTCCCTGCAGTGCCTCTGACTGGGAGGTCCTAGGTTCGAGTTCCGACGGTGGCAGGGTTTTCGACACTAGCTTTTCAGCTAGGTCGCATTCAGACGCTGTCTAGAGGAGAATTCTAACAGCCGGCTCTTCTGATCGTTGTTTTCCCGTTGTTTCTCCGACCAACACCAGGGGAATGCCGGAGCAGTACCCTAAGAAACGGGCCACGGACCGCGCACGATCACAACACTACCACACATGCGGGGAGACTGGTCGGGGACTTACAAATTGTCCCGGCTGGGGCGCTGCCCCGCTGGTAGGAGATACCTGGTTAGGGCCAACCCCGCTCGTCGACGGTAGGTCGGCGCCGAATCTCGCCATCCTGTGGGGAAAGATCATCGCCACATCCAGAGGAGAGAACATGCACTACACTTACGGGATGAACGACCTCAGTAGTTGACGTGCTCGTAATCACTAATATATCAATCAATCTGCTGGTAAACAGCAAAAAGACTACATGAAACCCCCCAAAATTTCCATTTTTTACAAACATTACTCAAAAATACTCAATAGTTTTCGTAAACTTTTTGCTACAAAAAGAGCACAATACGCTTTGTAAAAATGACACGTATCTATTTAACATATGAATTTTCAAAAATTACAAACCCTGAAAATATTTTGAATGCTCTCCCTTGACATACCTTGTCGTGTACGTAAGTATATACGGAGTAATATTCGTACTATAAAAAACACAACGAAATAATCCCTTGGACTGAAACGCTATAACTGAGGAACATGATTCTTAAATCCACAACAATGGAATTGAAAATGGGAATTTAGGATCCAATGGGCATGTATGTAAAGGTACAGCATCCACAAATACCTATGTGATATTCGGGGATCGCCAAGGTACCCTTCTCTTCAGGAGTGATACTGGGCTGCGAGAGGACCTTGTAGGATTTTTAGGCAGAAGGTCTCTGTCATTTTGTAGCCCCTGTAGTCTTTTACTTACCCGTATTCGGGCTCAGCTATTCTCATTTTGTTGTAATTTTTAAAGTGGGTAAAATTAATTTTATTCGGATAAACAGCATGGTTTACCTATCCTGAAATTAAATAGTTTGTATTTCAAAAACTTTGAATGATATCAATAAAATTAAAATGTAAATTAGAAGTTTGTCTTAAAATACGATACAATGTTGATCATTGAAAACTAGTGGAGCTAAAACAGCACGGACTTTCTCTCCCGTAATTCCACGCAATTACGCATGACCTTGCATTCAACATGACGTTATTTAAAAATCTATATTTGGGGAACAGATTTCATTAAGGAATAAATATCTATCTTCATAATTGTAGTCGTAGGAAGACGCTGAAATAATTTATTTTTTGCAATTTTGTCAAAAAGGAGAGTTTTTTACGAATTTGAGACCTGTACCATTCTCTTAAGGTCCTTCACACTGCTTAATAACTATATTTTTAAAGAAATGATGGGGACATTTTTTTTTAAATTTGGAAAATGTCTTAGGAGCTTCATGTAAAGTACTCCCCAAAATTACAATATCGGTTTCAAATTCAAAAGACCGCGATATAAGCCAGATATGGTCGGGAATATCAATTTTAAGAAAATCGGCTTGACGGTCTAGCCCCTAGCGTTGTTTGCAGACGGACAGACGGTGGGATCTACAGATGTTTCGCCGTCATTCGATACTTCGGAATCAAGGACACACAAAACATGAATTCTGACTATACTACGTGTTAGAGAATTTTGTTTCTAAATATATTAACTGGATATATTCACTTATTCATTACAGGACTCTTGTGATAAGAGTTTTTCTTCTGAAAAGTCGCCGTTTTCCCGCAGCACTACGTAACTTTCTCCCTATTTTATATTGAGAAAGTAAAAATGTGTCACTTGCAACAAAGAATCTGTATTGATCGTCGTATTCTGTGATATTACGAATCATGACATATCATACTTCATACACTTCCATTTCAACTGGTTTTGATCGTTTCTCAAAGTCAGAGGAACTGTGTCAAACACCTCTCAAAACAGTACAGTATTCACCTAGAAAATTGCCTATTTTTTCCCTTCCACAGCCCAATGGCCAGCACGAATGCGTCCCGCAAAGGCTAATCCTGACAAGCACGCATGCATTCTGCATGCGGCGAGGAGGGAGATCCCAGCAGAGATTCGGGGTTCGTCCGTCCACGTCCTGCACGTGCCGGCGGGCGGCCATGAACCGCGCTCCCTCTGGCGGCCATGAAAGTCTCCCCCAGGGGCAGAGGGAGAAGCGTCGACCTCAGCCCCGTTCTCGCGCTCTTCTTCGCCTCGCGTCCTCGGGCCAACGCACCCGAGTAAACCACTGCCCTCGAATATGTCTGCGCGCGATGGAAGACAACGGATAGAAGAGAGCCGTGGCTCGTAAACCGCGTTATTGGACGATAAAACTCGGTAATTTTCGATACAAACGTCATTTTTGGCCCGATTAAATTTTCAGCCGGACGCCGGGCCAGGTGGCGACGCGGTTGTGGGCGGGGAGGCGGAGGCGGTAGAGGGAAGGTGCGGTGGTGAGGCGAGTCTTGGGGGTTGGTGGATAGCAGGGCAGCTGGATCTGGGCGTGTCCAGAGAGTGTGGGGGCTGACGGATAAAGAGATGAAATGCAGCGGGTCGCGAATAAAGAGGAGGGAGCGCTGGTGAGTCGCGGAGGACGCGGGTTTCGAGGTAGGCTTGTCATTTACTTGGCAGTTCTTCAGAAAGGGAGGTTGCGAACCATGGTGGATCATGGGGCCGGGTAGCGGATTGTTTTGATTGATTGATTTTTTCGTGTTTCCGGGCGCGTCAACTGCTTTGGTCATTAGTCCCGTTAGTGAAGTGCATGTTTTTTCCTCGGGAGATGGTGGTGATCTTCCCCCGCTGGATGGCGAGATCCGGCGCCGACCTACCGTCGGGTAGTGGGGTTTCACCCTAACCAGGACTCTCCCACCAGCGGGGCACCGCCCTTGCCGAGACAAGCTCTGAGCTCCCGACCGATCTCCCGGAATATGTGGTAGTGTAGTGCATGTAAGTGTAAGTGTGTGTGTAAGGGGAGAGGATAGGACAAGGAAGAGGAAGGACAGATCGCGCGCGGTCCGTGGCCCGTTTGGTAAGGCACTGCTCCGGCATTCGCCTGGTGTTAATCGGAGAAACAGAGCAGCCGGCCGCTAGAATTCTCCTCCAGACAGCGACTGAATTCGACCAAGCTGAAAAGCTAGTGTCGAAAATCCTGCCGCCGTAGGGAGTGGTAACCTAGGAGCTCCCGGTCAGAGGCGCTGCAGTGACATCAGTTGATGCACTGAGCCACCGTTCCCGGTCCGGGTAGCGGAGGTCAGCGTGGCGGGGCTGGTCTGTCTCGGGGAAATGGCGGGCCGTGGGGCAGAGTGAGTCGTGAGGAAGGCTGAGAGGTCCCTGAGGGGGCGGCGGGAGGGGTGGAGAGGGTGCGGGTCGTCGAATCACGTGGCGGCGGGGGCGGCGCAGCGCCCGCATGGCCATAACTTCCGAGGCGGCGGAGGGGAGTGTGGAGTGGAGCCGAAGGGGGCGGGGCGCGAGCGGCGGAGGCCGTAAAAAGGCCGCCACTGGGCCCGAGGAATATCGATAGGGGTGACCTCGTATGCGGGAACCTCGGTTTCTGCCGCCCGCCGATCGACGCGTGACCCGACTCGCAAGTAAATCAGCGGGCGCAAATCATTGCTTGTTGAGTTTTCTCTCGTATCTGTGATTATAACGGAAAACCAAGACAGATTAAACAGGTGTTTTTGATGCTGTTATATTACTACTTCATTGATACTTGATATGTCAACGAACATACAATAGTAATATTTTTTAATTTGTTTTACTCGTTTTATTAATAACTGATCGGTAAACGTATGGTTGAAAGTATTTTTATTCGCTTATGATTACCCAATATGCGAAGAATCAAATTGTAGAAGCGGTGCACGTTTAAAAAGAATTTAGAAGGCTTGTGTTACTGACATGGTAACGACAATAATAAGAAAATTAACTAATCAAAAACAAAATACCAATAACGATAACTAACGTCTAATCGATATTCAAGTTACGAAGCGCTCTACTGCCATGTGAAAATTCAGTTACTCCGGAGTATCTTGGTGTAAGATTTGGAGAATTCGCTGGAATTGTAATTTAGGATGAAGGAATTACGTAAATGTTGTGGAAAATAATGGATGTCTTCACATTTTTTAATGCGAGTATTATACGAAAAAATTGGCTTATTCATCTTTTTTCAGTTCTCTCATGAAATACTGTGTTGATGTTTGGAATCCATGGATTTAGAACGAAGGAAACACATAAGGGACTGAGAAGAAAAGCGGCCAAGCATTTCTGAAAGTAGAAGCCCATAAAAATTGTTGGAAGTAACGAGATTGTGAGCAAGTCTGTGCATTTCTATGGACGTAGATCAATATTGAATTGCATGAAAAAGTAGGAAAATCGTTATATTACAGTAGAGTGGACTACATTGACAGAATTGTAACTTATAGAGATGTAGAGAATATTTTAGCTTGCACAATTTGTTTAAGATAATAAACGTTTTCTTTCAACCATTATTATCCAAAATATATTGCAGTGTACTTAATTGAAAAATGCTCTCTTTATATTTGTGTACTGCTGTTAAAAACTTAATTTAACATTTAAATCTTATTTTACAATTACGTAAGTATTAACATGTAGATGCACTACTATTTATTTTTCAAGAATGCTTCTTAGGAGTCTACTAGATCCGGGGATGCTACATGGCCATTAGCACGAAAAAACTTTATGAAAATACTTTTTTGTAACTTTGCATTTTCAATAAACCTAATAAAATGAAACCTGAACTGGGTTATCAGTATAAAAAGAACAAAGAAACAGGAAAAATCTGAAATGCACAGGGAATTTTAATATTAGAAAATAAATGGTAAAAAGAGTTCAAAAACTTTTCAAATAGTATACATAAGACCAGTGTGTAGAGATTGTATCTGTGCGATAGGCATGATTGTTGATAATTCACGTGACGCTTGTTGATCTTCTTAAGTAGTAATCAGTGAGACAAAGAGGTTCGTACATTTCAATATTCCATGTGTAGTTATCCACACATTATTTACCAATCAGAGAAACCAACTATTACCGCATTGACCGCAGCGATCATGGGATTTCCGTAATTTTGTCGTAATTCTTATAATAAAACTGAACTAATGAGCCTTTTTAATTTAAACAGTATTTTATAATGTTAACCGTCCTTGAGACTTATTCGGAAACAATAAAAAGATGATTATATTTTATAATTAATCTGGGAATACATCTAGCCGGTCAGTAAGCAATATTGTTAGTAAAAATATTGGATTCCTTCTGCTCAGCAGTATAGCCCTGAAGAAGGCTACACCAAGATGGCCGAGACGCGGCTCATCCCGGACAGCCCAGAATACAATAACTTTGGCAGCGGAAGCCTACGAACCCATTCCTAGTAAAAATATTGATGAGGCGTAAGGTTAACAAAAAATATACGTTTTTATGCGCTGTATGAACCTTTATACAAATTCAGCGACTCAGGATAACGAGAGAAAGATCGCTCATTGTTATGACTTATGTTATGTGAGAAAACTCATCAAGAAATGGTTCCAAATAAAAAGCGTCCATTGTAGCGCCGATGCTCTCGTGATCCCATGATGTTCGACTGCGGATGTAGCTCTGGTATTCTGCCGACTTTTATTGCTTCGCGCAGTAAACCATAGAATAATGAACGACCATTCCGAATAGATTTATAGCTCCATTTCCAAGCCAAAATGAAGAACATTTCCCAATGTTTGCCTTTTGAAAAAACGATAGCCATTTTAGTTTTTTCACTCATTCATTTATGGTCTGTTATTTCGTTCTCCAGAAATAACAGGAAGATATACTGTTTTCAAATAGGAATCTTTCTGTAATTATACATTAAATATACAGATTTCATGGCTTTGATATCACATGTGTAATGTTGTCACTGAATCATTTACTTTAAGCTATTATTTTCTATAATGCTTTCTTTACTCCTTCTATAGGCCTACAGTGTAATGTGACAGATGTATACAAAATTTTATTGCAAGCCACTAAAAGTACTTTTAGGTAACATGAAAATATATTATATATTTTCCCCCTTTAATTATATTATGAATTTTTCCGTAGAGAATAATAATGGTTATTTGGGGCCAAAATTACATACTTTGCGTAGATGTCTTGATGCTGAAGAAATTGGACGATTGCCACTGAGTTCACTCATGTTAAAAATGGTGTAATATATGGATTGGATATGGACACTTATAGGATCTGAGAAAATTGTCATAAAAATAATACAAGAAACGATATAATTGAAAGAGAATGAGAAATTGATAAGTACAAAATATATTGATCTACTGACTCGAGCAGCTAGACTTTGATGCAGATTGGACCATAACATTTGTGGAAAAATGTATTAACTGAGTCAATTAGTAAAAACTTCATACACATTGACACTCATATCCAGTGTTATTCCAATAATTAAAATGCGTATTGTATATATTTTATAGGTATCCAACTTAAATTAAATCTAGATGGTTTGTTAATGACAATTGAATGTCTAGGGAAATATACAATTTTGTAAATGAACCAGTATTTGTCTCAAAGTTTACTGTAGAACGGAATATACATTTCCATTTATTCAATCTTTCAGAGCTCTTTACTATTAGAAACATTTTGAATATTCGTCTTACATTATCAGCATCAGTGATTTTCTACTGCTTGAGCACCTGAGCAGGTCCATATATATTGCATTTACTGTACTTCCATTCTTTGGTTTGTGTATTATACTTCTATAGTTTTTCCTCCTTTAACTTACTTCATAAGTATTTGGTTTATCTTTTTTGCTCTTTATTTTTTACGCATTATATTTGCTACTTTAGGACCCATATATGTTCTTTAAAAATGTGATCTAGCTTTTTTTTCTCTTTTCCATCGCCTTTCTAACTGTGTTTCCTCCTAATTACTAATGCTTCTCGTACAAGTATATCCAATTCATATCTTCGATTCTTATTCATTAGCATAAAAATAAACTGAATCACTGTAAATACTGCATTATCAGTAAGAAAGTCTATATTCTGATTGTTATGCAAGCTATAAACTATTTTTAAGAACTTGAAATTTCTGTCATTTTACATTGATACTTGTGCAGATATGAAATCATGTAATACATTATGTAATATTCTTACAAGACATTAGGCACAAATTTCATCGTTGGAATACTATGAAAATGATATGTGGGTTAACGATTCGACAACGATATCTCAAATTTGTTTTAATTTCATTATTTGTATTTCTGAAAACTTGGAATGCAGGCATTGTTTCAGGGTGGGACATTCCGTGTAAACGTTCCTGGGAGAGGCAAGTCTGGACCAATCGGGTGAGAATGAAGGGAACGGATCGCAAATAAATTCCCGGCCAAGGCCAAGGTACGTCATCTTGTAACAAATAAATAATATAATGTTTGAGATGTAACACCTGTATGAACACTACAACGGCCGACATACCGCAGAACTACCACTGTAATCACTGCAGCGTAGCTGATAAGAGATTCTAAAGTTCGAGTCGTGATGATGACAGAGTTTTGGCACTAGCTAGATAGCTCGATCGAATTCAGAAGCTATCGGAAGGAGAATTCTGGTGGCTGGGTGTCCCGGTCGGTAGTTTTCCATGGTTTTCCCTATAAACACCAAGTGAATGATGGGCCTTAGTGAAGTGGGCCTTATGAATGATGGAATGATGGACCTGGACCGTAGCGACCGAGTGAATGATGAACGTAGACCTTAAACAGGAGCCACGGACCGCTGGCCGTCATTCCTGCTTCTTTATTGTCTTTCATTACTCCCCAACTTACACTTACAATCTACATTATCGCAAATGTCGGGAGACCAGTAAGGAGATTTAGAGTTTGTCCCGTCGAGTTGATACGGTAAGCCAAGCCAGAGGGAAAGAGACCACCTGGAAGGCCAAGAGGAACATGGGACGCCTACATACAGGATATATGCCAAAGGAGCGGGGCTACACTAGGAGAGGTGAAGCGCAAGGTACAAGACAAACAGGACTCTGTTAAATAGCTAACTCGACGCTGAGAGGCATCAGGGGATAAAGAAGAAGAAAAATAAGAAGACGAATAAGAAACAGTTGGTACGGTTCCTTGCTGACGGAATGGAAATCCTCCGTAGCCGAGATGATGTCAGCACGGTATCTGACGTTTCAGCGGAGATGAAACACCACTACACTTACGGTATTATATAAAATGGTTGACGCGCCAGGAAACACCAAATCAATCAATCCGAGCTGTGCCTTCTCAGAAACAGAAAAGGGCATACCACTCCTCTCCCTAACTCAATAATATATGTTGAGACCGTCCCTACACTTGAAGCTACTTCACAACCTGCAGAGTTGGGCGGCGTCGATGCATCGGAGAGTATGGATCGAAACTTGCAACTCCTCAACAGAAACTTTCTGGGCTCTTCGGATCGGATTTGGAAGTCGCGACGCGCGAAGGGGAGCCTCGCGAGGCGACGCAGTTTAGGAGGAAACGCGCGACATTTGCACCTCCGCGTTTGCGGCGCTGCCCGTTTACGACACAACTTCTCCGACTGAGCGGCAGCTTTCCTCTTCATATAGAGCGCGCCAGATGTCTGCGCTGCCGTTAAATATGTAAATTTGTTGATATCTTTCCAGTTTTTACATTCTTTTTAGTTCAGAATGCTCGCTTTATTTTCATCCTCTTCTGACACTCTCTGCAAAGATTCTGGCTCTTAAGAGACTCCACACTTCGTAAATGACGTTTGGGACTCCGGGGGAGCCTGTTCTTTTTTATACTCAAAACATGAAGGCTGTTCTTAAACAAAACTCGTCATGACACGGAGTTCGAAACAAGTTTTTGTCGCAACGCATTGAAACCCTTCGAGATTCGAGAAAGTATATAAACATGCGGATAAAATTGAAGGCTTGCGCGATCTTATTCTCGCTTCATTTTTGCCATTGTGTATATTCAGGGAAAACTCGGCTTGGGAGTTTCTGCGAGTAAAATGTCCCGGAGTGCATCTTTTGTGCAACTTGCGACGTAAGAGCAGGGAGGAAGATGCCGAGCAGTGCGGAGAAGTGTCGAGAAGTGCCTAGAAATTCCGAGTGCCGAGGTCTCCCGGGTGCTACCAGATGAGCAGAACGCGTCGTGAAGTCACCTCTCTGTGCTCCCTTCGCAGTGTTGGGACTCGACACGACATTGCACTAAGGACTCAGTGATCATTGTGTTGAGAGATATTTGATGTGACTATTTCTCCAATGTACACATTACATGAATCGAAAGGATAATTAAAATCACAGGAATTACGAACACATAAATATTACTCAAAACTGCTACTGGATTAGGTAAAACTTTCATTTTGCTCCAAGTTATTACTGTCTCCAGAAATAGCATGTATCCAAGGAAATTATGAATAACAGTTTAATGTAAAAAATGATTTCAACTATGTTTCAATTTTATGGTAATAAAACTTTCAAAAAAAATTATAACAAAACTACTCACAAGAACATTTATTAAAAACATAATTATTAAATTTGTAGGAAGTAGAGTTTTTCATGTTTGGGAAATCCATGGAAGTGTTTGAAATGAAAGACATAGAAGCTGAATTACCAGTGGGATTCGTCAGTTTCCAATGGTTTGAATATACGTTTGTACTCATTAAAATATTTTTCTGTATAATTTTGGCTGTAACGTTCCACGTTGTTTTGATAGAATATTTTTTTGCACTCTTTGTCATCTATTGTTTGCATTTTAATTGCCCCATATTTCAAAATGTGTGAACGTTCTTCAAGTGTAGTCTGTGATATCAATTTGTATTTTCTTTCTTCACAAAATTCTTGAAATTGCTCCATACACTTTCTCTGTTTATTTTCTATTTTTCGGTACTGAATCTTTAAAAACAAATTTAATTTCTGAGTTTGAAACATTTCCAAAACGACTCATTTGCATATTATATTCTCACAAGCTGTTACGAGCATGAAACAACTGCTGTAATTAATAAAGAAGGTAAACAAAGTGATTACTGCGGAGTGCAAAATTGATGATTATATATCTACAGACTTTCAGATTGATTTAATTTAAATATATTCTTACTTAGCATTAGTTTCTTACGACACGACCATACATGAGTGAAATAGTGAAGGTGTAATATAAATTAAGGTAAAGGTAAAGTGTGTAATATAAATTAAGACTAACACTACAAATAATAAAAATAAATAAAATAACACTAAAAATTCAGAGCATTCTTTGAATCCAAAGCAAGCATAATGGCATGTAGTGAAGCACGGGCAAAACGCCACAGAATTCATGACTTTTGCAGGGTGATTGTCTAAGTTTACTGTGGTATGTATGAAGAGTCGTCTGTGAAGTCTTCAGCTGCCGGAGCTCCTATCTAAGGTCGAGTGCAACAGGAAATAAGAGAGTCTGATGTAAACCCCATAAGAATAGATTGTTCTCAGAGAACATCCTGTCATTGGCACTAACACACAAGAATCGTGTAACAGAAGTGCAAAGTACCACTTCATTCACACAGTTGAAACAAATTTGACATTACAAATAATCAATTTGCTGTTACACTAAGTTAAAACATTTTATATACAGATGAAGATATATTTGTAAATTATTTTAGTCGATTTCTTTTGCGCTTGACCGGCAACGCCCAGTGTCACCTATGGGTGACACCCCCATGAAACAAAAAAGCATAGTATTGAGTTAAATAATAATTAACCTGGTCAGAGGCTATAGGGATGTTACTACTCTGAACGGCATACCAAAATATCCGATATTGTAACAATGGGAAATGCCGAGTTAATGCACATGTAATCTTCAATGTATTAATGTGAACAAATCGTCGCTAATGTAAATATTAAGGACGCGAGAGGCTGGTTAAAAATACACTTTTGTAATTTTTGAAAAAACCAAAAAAAATGTGGCGTTTATGTCACCTTATAGAGTACATTTAGCATTATCAATACCAAACGTGTATTGAATAATTTTGGAGCCATTTGAGAGAAAATTTTGTTCCTCATATTTTTATTTTCTCGTTTACGTACATATATATGGAGTAATATACTTAGTAAAGAGAAAGTTATGTAATGCTGCGTAAAAATCATTTCGAGATTTCAACGGAAATACACGTCGGGGTCCCCTGATACCGAAAAAGTGTTTCTTTTTTAACAGCCGTCCGTCTGTCCCTCTGGTGTATGTGAACAACACTAGCGCCTAAACCATGCGAAGAAACTTTTCCAAATTGAAAAAAAAAACAATATATCGCCTGATTGAAAGTTATGCGATTTTGAAAAACATTCATTAATTTTTGGAAACACTTAACATGAAGCCCTTGAGTCAATTTCAAAATTTCCTCAAAAGTTTCTCCAATTTTTTTCTATAAATTTCTTGTAAAAATAGAGTACATTACACTTATAAAGGTAGCATAGGTCTGGCTTTCACTGTTAACTCTGAATTTTCGAAAATTGCAAAAATATGATTTTGTTGGTAACTTCCTACAACTTCAATATGGACGGTAGAGACTTTTCCTTCAAAAGAAATTTGTTGTCCACAACTAGTTTTTTCATCTAGGACTTGCAAAAATCTTTGGCCTATTAGTACTTTTCGCACAATATTGTGTGTAATATGCGCAATTTTGAACTATCAATAACAAGATTTTCTCGAAAACGACTCTAATTTTTTTCTTTAAATGTTTGGAAGGGATGCCTGCCAAGGCATCTGCCAGGTGGTGTATCTGCCACGTGGTGTTGAAGACAGTATATATGTCGATGAAACGACATTCAAATTTGGTCAACAAATTTGGTCATCAAAAATAATTCAATAAAATAACTTTACGTATAATAGAAAGTTCTATGACAAAAAGTAATAGGACTTTTTTCATCTATGAGTCTGCCCTATAGGTTAGTCTATTACGACATCCGACATTGGGTGGCAACTGGTTGAAGGGTGAGAATGGAGGGGGTAGAGTGACGCTGGAAATAAATGAGGGGGCCGCGGCGTAATGTGACGTGACAAGTGCGGACAGCCCCTAAATGATCAGCAGCCCGCTCTGACGGCCTCACCAAAACATTGTGTCCCAGCGTTGAGCCTCGACTAGGAGAGAAGTCATGAATATTGTGATTTTACCGAGGAGCAAAATGGTGAGCAAGCGATAACCTAAAACTCTGTATAACGCTCACAACCGAACTCGTTGAAAGCTCTGTTTAAAATCATTCTTCAAATGGATAGGAATATAATCTCAGTCTATTTCCAAAAATATCAACTGATAAATATAATGTGATTCTCTCCCCTAATTTCCATCCAATATTAAATAAAGACACCAGCCAATAATGTAAGGTGAATATTCTCGTCATTCAATTTTAACATTCTTAATTCAGTTAAAATACTCGTGTGAGTATTGAATACACTTCTGAGCTCACCGCAGTTATAGGAACATCAAACCACAGATCTTGTCATAGTAGAGGAAGAACGGGCATAAAAGCTCAACGTGGACGCGTAAAATTGGTGGACATATGTTACGCTTTTCAAGATGTGAGTGAATGAGAAACGAATATTAAAAGTAAGTATGTTGTTTGGGATTCAACACATTCACGTGCATTGTGTTGCAGTTGTGCGACTGGTGTTTTAAAGTTTTAACATGATAATCGTTGTGAAGATTTTGATGTCGTTTAAACGGGATACTCGAACATAGAGACCGTTTTTTGGAGATTGGGTTAATAAAAGATGATTGCCTAGCATTCATTTAATATTAACTTGAAAGTTTTCATACTAATGTGGATATTATCTTGGAGTTCATTTTCTAATCAATATGTGAAAGGTACACAATAGGAGTTAATAGGATGTTTATGTTGTTTTCATCATCTGAAACATTATCCACAATAACATTTATTTCAACAGAATATCTTTCGGTAGCATCGGGAACCATTATTATCAGAGACGGAAGCGTTTGGCGTGTGGAGTTCAGACATAAAACGAGTGACTAAGTTTGTGATACGTGAAGTGATACTACGCCGAGAAAGTTTCAAGAGACTCTACAAATGTTATAACCATGAAGAATAATCTTGTTTACGTGTACTAAACTACAATGTATTGATGATGGTGAAGTGAGGCTTTTCTTTTTATCACGAGCACTATCCCAAACGAATCTCTAATTATGTGATAGTAATAAATAAAACAATGCTAAAATGCGAAAAGAATTCTTTACATAATATTTTAATGTATTAAACAAAACCATTTAGTGCAACAACCTACTTGCCGGAACAGTTGGATTTACTGTTTGGGGGAATAAAACTGGAATAGATAATTTCGTCTCCCCAAAAAATACTCCTTTCTTTTACCTGGCTCATTAATGACTTCGCGACCATTAACTGAACGAACTTTCTCCGAGACCACTGCTGATCATAACAGCTTTCCAGCGTTTCGAGCAGCTCGCGGTCCCTTCCCTGGTGGACCAGAACACGAGCGTCGCCCTGGTGATGGATGAGTCAGTATAATACGGCAGACGAGGAAATGGGAAATTAGAAAGTCCAATGCGATTGATACAGTGTCGCGTGATTGATACGAGCAGAGCTGATATGTACGAAACGTGGCTGACATTGATTGCTGGGCAATTAATGAGATAATTTTTTTCACCGGTACGATTTGTTATTGAGTTATTTTCGTGTACGTGATCAGTGCATTTTGATGTTCGTAATCAATAGAGAGATTAATTTTCAAAGCGGTGAAAAGTAATGATATTTAAAATTGTGATAATAAGTGGATGTGTTTCATAACGAGCGAAAGAGTTGTATTTTCTATAAATCTGAATTGTGCCATATCGCTAAATGTACTGTCGTTAGAAAAGAGATATGCGAACCATAAAAGGGTCTGTTTTTTGAGCTATCTGCTTTGATTGCTACTCGCATTAATTTGAAATACATCCAGTAAATATTCTTCGCATTCATCACGGCCTTTTTTTCAATAGTTTAGAAAATTCGGCTACGTCTTCAACATTCATACAAGTCAAATGTTTTATTCGATTTCCGTTCATATGTGAAGACATTCGTTTCGACGTGTAACAACATTAAACTACCATTTCTTCGAATGTTCTAACGTTTTATCTTTTCAAATATATTTTTCTTTATTTTTTGTTTTTTTTTGTTTTTTTTGATTTAGATATACTATGTTGAGGTCAGTTTGCCAATCTCACATTTGAATGTCATAATATTTATTAGAAAAAGTTTATTTACGCTTAATTTGTGGTTGATAATCTCAAAATATTTATTTTAGTGATTCAAAGATGTAGTTTTAATACTTTCAACTGAAATTGTCATATGATTTAATTTGACACGACAATGTTGGTTAAAATCCCCACCTTTATGAAGTTATCTCTTCCATTTGAGCGGGCGAAACTCAATTTCTGAAATATTAGCCTTCTCTTCATTATCATACATTTTATTACTTTTATTTCAGGTCTTATGAATTAATTTACCATACAACTGGACGATGTTATGCATCAACCGCCTAAGCGCCATTTAAAAAAATGAGGTACGGACACCATCAATTGCATTGAACCGTGCACTTAGTGCATGAAAAATTTCGGCGCCAAATCTGTAAAAAGCCTCATAATTATTAAAAAAAATGTAAACGCCATCAGTCACATAAGGGATTTTATTTCTCTAAGAAACCGGCTATAAACCTAGATCTTCGTAATTGTTCTTCTTAATTTCCCAATATGCAGGTAAGGGCCTTCATAATGGTAGGCAGATATTCCCATTCTCATGTTGGGTAGTGTGGCGCTTAAATCAACATAGGTCTCTGTGCTCCACGCAGGATGAACGGGGATGACCTATTCCAATCCGGCGGACGTTATCATGGTCCCGGAAGACCTTTGAAAGACGCGACGGGGGCGCGCCGACCTGTCATTACCAACTTCCTTCCGAAGCAGTCATCTATTCTCTGCGATCCTCGCCCTCAAAACTAACACACGGGAAGTTATGGGTTGCATAGACGCCTTGCATGTATTTATAGACAGGCGTATTTTAACGCGAAAACAGCAATAGTGCTGTTTTAGAGACGAGGCTGCAGGAAGAATGTGTTTGAGAATGCTGAATTGTTTGTCTGGGCGATTCCTTTCCAAAAAAGATAAGATAAATGAATTATACAATAACAATTGCATAAAAATGGAAATATTCAGAAATATATAAAAGTATGTATTTATGAGTAAAATATGTAAATATATATACTTTCGGTCAAAATATTTAAAAATATATACTAAGAAGGCAACTTTTTTTTTACACTAACCGATATGAAACGTGAATATATCGTTGATTTGACTTGACTGAGTTAACTTAGGAAAATATATATTTACATAATTATCCGTGCCCTCATTACTAATGAGAAATTCAGAATTGAAGATAGGAAAAATGAATTTGAAATATTCTGGAATTTAGTCATATGAAGCCAAAGCTTGGTTCAGTGCCAGTAAAATAAGAGTGAGCGAAGTAAAAAGAAAGTGAGAGAAGGGAGAAAGTTCACGCCAGTCAACGAGGTTGAGGTTCAGATGTCGTGTGTTTACCGTCATGAGAATTTAGTGTTGAAGCTCATGAAAAATTATCAATGTTTTTCTATAATGAAAAATTCTTGGTTGAATAAAATTTCGACAATGGCTCAGTTAACTTTTGCATTATTTTCTGTTTTCCGTGAGTAGTTACCTGAATAAAAATTTTTCGCATGTAATTTTTTCAATGTGATGTATACAAATGACAATACAAATAACTGTATTACGCACAGAAACACTGACTATGATTCATTATTTATCATCAACAGTCTATACGCCTTATCTTGGCGCTTAGCTGCTTCATACGTAAGAAAATATCCCCTACTAAAACGCATTAACAAGGCAAGCGCCCTCTCGTGGCACTTAACAGATTGTTGCAAAACTCTAATGACAACATTCCCGTTCCGTCTAAGTGCAATATGAAAATATTAGCCGTTAATATTAATATAGAAGGTGTTTACTAATGCGGTACAAATCAGCATATACAATCTTGTTATGTAAGTGATTTACAAGTCAGAAATAATTAAATTACAGTTTTTATTGGTGAAAATGTAAAATAAAGTAATGACCACGATTATCTCATAACTGGAATGATGTGTATGCCGTTGATGAATAACACCGTCCAATTATATTATATGAATAATACATATTTCAATAAGTAAAATAACTGTCCGACCACTTTTAAAAATAATTTTAAAAAATCAATCTGCAGTGATGAATTTCAAGTATATTTACAAAAATAATAATGGCACAATTTGTGCTTTAAAAGCTCTGTAATATTGATGGTGAGAATATTTGAAAGTCAGTCCGGTGGCCGGGATCGCTAAGGCAGTTGTAACGGTAAGTTGTCTATAATTCGGCAACGAAAATATCTACTTTTTGAAATGTATATCTCTCGCTTTCTTAAATTTCTTCTTCTTCTTCTTCTTCTTCTTCTTCTTCTTATTATTATTATTATTATTATTTGCTATTATTATTATTTGTTATTATTTATTATTATTATTACTGTTATATTTTCATCCTTCAACTATTAATAGCTAAATTGTTGGGAAGGGATTCTGAAATTTCAGAAAGCGTGCGCAGATGATTTTCTTCCCCATACGTCGTATATAGTTTTTGACTAAATAAATAAATAAATAAAATGGAAGTGAATGCAGCTTGAAGATGCATTTCGGTCAGCGGAGGTCCGGCAACGTTTCCTTCGTGCGCATGCGCGCCGCTGCTTAACAGCGAGGGCCGCCCCTCCGCCGCCGCCGCGCGGATTTATTTAAGCGCTCTGGAGGTGCGGAATCCAGAGAGTTATCCCCGGCATGCGAGAGCTCGCCGTTTTTATGCCTGAGCTTTCACCGCTGCCGCTGCCATTGCCCTCCCCGCAGCCTCCGCAGTTGTAACTTTTAGACTCCTCCGTTTCCACAGCTCACTGCTCGTCTCTGGCGTGTTGGGTGAGGATGGCTCGTGGCGTAATGGATGGGGCCTTTCATCACCAAGTCCCGGGTTCGGCGTTCGGTCCTCTAATGCCATTGTGGCAGCATCATACATCGACTTCTTTAGTTATAAATTTTCCGTACATACCCCAATAAATGAATCTGTAAATAAATAGTTAAGCATGTATAGATAAAATAAAAGACATAATAAATCGATACATAAATTCATTCTACCGAACTGAGAGCCTGCTCGCACCGTAGTCTTTACTCTTTGACACTCTTATGCATACTCTTATTCACCTGCCGTTATCCCTACCTATCAAAACATCCCCCCTTTTTTATCAATGATCCTCTCCCGCCTCTCCAGAGCAACTGGAGAATTTATTCAATTGTTTTGGGATACATAAACTCTGCAGCATTTATGGCTTCTGCAGCTTAGGGCGGGCCTATCTTAAAAAAAACTAAATTAACAACTATCTTTTAAATAATGACGTGGCTTCTATAGGCTCTCAAGTAATGTAAAATAAAATAATGATAAAATGAGATAAAGTTATGCAAATTGTTCTTCCTTCTCCTTTTTAGATTTTTCATTCACACTCTCATTCATTCATAATCTATATTGTGACATACCCAAAATGACGGACATTATATTTATGCAAATAAAGATCAAAATGTTGTAGATATTGCAAAGGAATCCATTTATTTAGTAATTACATTTCAATATCTACAAATACATTCCCTCACATATTCATACCACACTTCACTTCACTAACTTTACCACACACACACACACACACACGCACGCACGCACGCACGCACGCACACACACACACACACACACATTCATACCATACACACACACACCTTTTTCCCCGCGGTGCCGATTTTACTCAAGCGTATAACACCTTACACACTCTGTAAAGTCCTATTACATCTCTCCAGTCATCAGTCTACCACCCCATCTTACACCACTATCTCTTCCCTTTCCAACTTTCTCCACACATCGCTTCAGTTTCACAAAATCATTTGCGTTCGTTCGTTTGGTCGTGTATGCCATACATTAATATATCGCACCTTGATCGCTGATGATTACTGCAGCCTTCAGACGCTTGTTAGCACCAACATCACCGCTATCACAATCCCTATATTTCATTATAGCTATAGTTCATATTGCTATAGTTCATTTGCTCACTCATATAGTTCATTTGCTCACCCATTTACTTTCCACTTCACTACATTCGTCGTCTGCGCTTGCAGGCCAGTGTTGAGATTCTTTGCTGTAACCATGTAACTTAATTATCTGTGCACGTCTTCTAGAATTCAGTGGGAACAATAGTTATTAAAATTATCGTTTCCATGTTGTTGCGGCAGGAAGTATTATTCCTTGACGAAGGACATCATGGATAGAGCCCAAAATGTATTGCTGATTTATTCTTGGAAATAGATTTTTTACATCGGAGCGTTTATTCCTCTATTGAAAATTCAAGTATGGTTTAGTGTAGGGATCACAGAATTTTGAAAACGTGCACAGTATTCACTTATCCCCATAGCACGTCATACACAGTTTTTAATCGTTTTTGACGTAAATAAATAAATAAACCACCGAAGCTCCACATCCTCCTCTTCCCCTCTGATTTATAAACTATTCTTAACACGATTCCTTCAGCGTTTTTCCATCCCTGAACCAGTATCCGTTTGATTTCCACTTTCCCGCCAGTTGAACTTCCTGGCTTCACGGTCGTTACCACCCTGGAATCCATTTTTACTTTCATCGACAGCGCAGCCACCGCTGAGTAGCGCCCGTCACCACCACCAGAACCGCAACCTCAGCCTCCATCACATTCTTTTTTTGCACAGCGGTCCCCATTTCCACTTACTACCCACACCACGCCGTCTCTGCTTCTCCACTCCGCTCCGTTTGTCACCTTCATCGCTTCCGACTCCGCACCCACCGACGGTTTCTCCGCCTTCGCCATCTCCACTACCTTTTCTGCCACGCCTGTACAGATCCACCCTTCCTCTTCTCAAGCTGCTTTTGATTCGCCATAGACGTCGTCTCCGTCAGCTCCATCGCCGCAGCCGTTGCCCTTTCCACCTCCACTGCCGCTTCCACTTTCCCGCTTCACCCCCCTTCCCTCCTCCATTACCACCGTCTCCTCTATCACCTCAATCGCCGCCCTTTTCACCTCCACATCCGCTTCCACAGCCCCGCTTCACCGACAAGCCAGACCCTTCTCCCACTCCTCTACCACCACCGCCACCACTACCGTCATCGCCTCGGCCGCTGCTCTTTCCACCACCACTGCCGCTTCCACTTCCCCGCTTCACTTACATTCCAGACCTTTCTCCCACTCCTCCACCACCACCGCCTCAGCCACTGCCCTTTCCACCACTACTGCCGTTTCCACCACCCCGCTTCACCAACATCCCAGACCCCTCTCGTGCTGTTGCTCTTGTCACCATCACTTCCGCTTCCACTGTGCCCACTTTCACCTCCTTCTTCCGGCGTCGCCGCCGCGGCCTCGAGGCGACGCGAGAGGGCACCGGTGATAAATTTGTCCTCGAGTGAGTTGCTGGCGCCAAGTGTAAACGGCTCAGAAAAGGCAGAATGATTTCCCAGCAGGCGGGCGATGTATGGGGAAGAGGGAAGAAGGATGGCGCGTTTTATTTTCCATAAAGGAGTGCGTCCCGGAGCCTGCCGACTTCCCGTAAAAACACGGTTAAGTCGAATAATGAAGAGCGCCGCCGGCGGGCGACGAACGCAGCGGTGCGGGCGGGGGCCGAGGGAGGGCGCGCACAATGGGCCCGAACCACACCAAAGGCGCCTGGCCAATGGCTTCTTTTTTTAAAATTTTATTTCTTCTTGTCCGGCATTTCTGCCTTTCATGATTTCATTAACTATAGGTTGAGCCATCCTCAGGTCTAAATGTCAATATAATAAAAATAAAAAAATCTTGGCCAGTTATGTTTTGTGTGTGTGTGTGTGTGTGAGAGAGAGAGAGAGACAGACAGACAGACTGAGAGAGACAGAGAGACAGACAGACAGACAGACTGAGAGAGACAGAGATACAGAGAAGAGACAGAGATACAGAGAAGAGACAGAGATACAGATACAGAGATACAGAGAGAGATACAGAGAAGAGACAGAGATACAGAGAAGAGACAGAGATACAGAGAAGGGACAGAGATACAGAGAAGAGACAGAGATACAGAGAGAGACACACAGGAAGAGAGAGAGAGACACACACAGAGACACACACACACACAGACACAGAGAGAGAGAGAGAGACACACACAGACACACACAGACACACACACACAGAGACACAGAGAGAGAGACAGAGAGAGAGAGAGACACACAGAGAGAGACACACAGAGAGACAGAGAGAGAGACAGAGAGAGAGACAGAGACAGAGATTATATTTTGTGAGTAATGGTTTCTGAAGTTTTAAACCCAGAAATGCACACAACTAAAGACAGAAATGCATACAAATAAATAGCACCGTTTTAGGGGGCTCAGAACCTCAACTTATGGCACTGCAGTGCCTCTGACCGGAAGGTCCTTGTGTCCGAGTTTCGGCGGTGGCAGAATTTTTTCTATACTAGCTAGATAGCTAGTTTGAAATAAGATGGTGACTGGAGGAAAATCCTTGCGGTCGGAGGCCGGTGGCCGGCTGCTAATCAGTAGTTTTCCGTGATTTCTTGGTCGCGCGGTCTTTGGCCTGTTTGGTACGGTACTGCTCCGGCATTCGAGTGTTGTTGATGAGCAAAAAACACGGAAAACTACCGATCAGAGCACCCGGCCTCTAGAATTCTCCTCCTGACCACGGCTGAATTCGATCTAGCTATTGAGGTAGTGTCGAATATCCTCCCACCGCCGGAACTGGAACCTAGGACTTTCCGGTCAGAGGTGCTCCAGTGACATCGGATGATGCTATCATCCCCATTGGAACTTTCCTAGTATTTAAATGACGTTTGTGTGCAATTGTTGTTGTGTTTTGTGAATGTTATAAAAATCAACATAAAATACAACACTTTTATGGTACTCCATAGGAAAGTAAGTTTTTTTCTTATGCTTATTTTCGTGAGAAAAGTAGGAATTTTAATAGCAACCTTTCCTTACTTACGTAAGAAATTTTAATTTTGTAAAAATCTCCTCGTATTTACTTCAAGTAAGTTTTTGTATTAGACTTTTTTCAAATTCAAGTGTTCATTATGGGCTTTCTTGAGTTTTCGGTTAACAAAAGAAAACAAACGATAATTTACCACAGCTTCAGTGAAGTTCGAAGTTAAGTCCTGCTGCCTGACGTTCTGGAATTGGAACACCTGAGATTGAAATAGGTTTTACATTTGCATATACTTAGCGTAAGTGCCTTGATCTATTTGAAACCAAATTTTTAATATTCCTAAATCAGAAAAATAAAGTTTTGACAATATTTGCAATCCCAGTCGGGTTGGAGCGTTTGCATGACAACCCAGTATTATATTACTAGTTCTAGTACAAAATGACTTCTTACTTTGCAATTTGTTATCGACAAAAGTACCTTTTCAACTCACTCTAAATCTCGTCAAATTTCCTTCCAGAATACACGCACGTCTGAGAATAATTCAACACTTGTAGGAAAGGAGAATGCCATTCTCATTATAAAATATGAACGGATAGATACTATTTTTTATCATTTGATTCTCGTGTTTTATATTACTTTCCAATATTAAAAACTAATTTTACAAAGTACACTATTGACATAAATATTTAATTCATTGCACAAAATATATAATCTATATGGCGAAATGGTTGTTGGTTTGTTTGAGATCCATATATACAGGCACCGTTTGGCCGACAGCCATGAAACTTGGCATATCGTTGTAGTTTTTCACGGAGAAGGATTTTATGCTTTTGATTTTGTTGTAACTTCACTAGGAGGCGCTGCAGTACAAGATGGCGCTTTCCAATCCACCTGGGCTTGATCCCGTGTAACGCGTTGCACGGTCGAGCAAGAGAGGACGAGCGGGCGGCGCCAAATGTAGATGGGACGAAATTAATGCTGAGCTAGGAGATGACTGCTAGGGAGCAATTTCGCCACGAGAACAACCAAGCCATAGCAGCACTTTCGGAGCGGGAAGATGGCGGCGGGGCGGAATTCCACCAGCAAAGTATACATTAGAAAAAAAAAATATTTCTCGGAAATATAATTGTTCTTTAATTTTTTTACTATTTAGTGTTTTGCTGAGTCTGGTTTCGACAAATTAACAATATCTCAGTTATGCTCTCTTGATCCCTACTTCCTCGTCAGTTTTTGTTTTGTGTCTGTTTTCGTTTCCGCGCGCGCTTCTTGCCTCTGATTGTGGCCCAGTGCGCGGTGCCTGGGTGGGACTGGGGTGAGGGCGGGGGTGCCTGGGTGGGACTGGGGTGAGGGCGGGGGTGGGCCATTGTGCTGTGGAGCCTTTTCTTGTCGCCCGTCCGCCAGTCGCATCTGCGGTGGCGGCGACGATGAGGTCCTTCAATTCAGTTTACTTCTCGTTTTTACGTTCGTTGCTGTATGTCATATTTATGCTATCCTTTATAGGCGGTAAGGGAAGAATATAAATCCCAAGAACGCAATGTCCATGAATCTATTATTTAAAGTCGTACTCACCTCGGAATGTGTGACGTTTTAGCTGTGGGTCTCTCTACTTTTCGGCTGCTTTCATTTCATTGGAGACGCAAGGAATGTTCCAAGTAGTTGCAGGAGAACGCAGGAGTACATAATTTACCAGAATATGAAATTCTTCTAACTTTATCTCAGTAAATGTGCCTAATAAGTAAAATAATAATAATAAAGTCATTGAATATTCTTGGATATTTACTAACATTTTATTTCCTTTGAACCGAATTATTTTTGATCTGTTCGTTAAGAATTATTACCATAAAAATGTTCATAAAAGTTGCTCATGGTCTTGACAGATATGGATCGATTGCATGATGAAATGGAACTTTGTAGCGTTATTTTATTTTTTGTTTACAGTTTCTTCTACTCTTCGTTTATACCAAAATTTATAGTTGTGTTGATATTTTAAAATCATTTGTAGTAGTTACATATTTTACATCGATTTAACTTTAATATATTTTAATATATCACTTTTTCACTGTTAATTAAAATACATATTTTTTACATTTTCTTCTGCAAAATGTAATGAAACTAATGGGATATTGCATTAAAAGTCTTTGAACCATACATCATATAAATTTCAAACAGATTGCCTCAAATTAAACACTGTAACATTGTATAATACGAAACTTTTTATGATATATATTTCGCTTTATTAGCTTCATTAAAGTTTATTTTTTCTTTCAAAGAACATTTTTTCAGGGAAAAAACTTACTCTTTTACAACGTTTATGAATTTCTCTTTTTTAATCATACATTGGTGTTCATTTTAGCAGACGTTTTGAGAACTGATATTGACCATACTTTTTTTAACTTAGCAATGCATGTAATTGTGCTACAGAGTTCTTCATATATCATTTCCTCCCTTGTTAGCTCACAAAAAGGGTTCACTCGCCACTCGAAAACACAACTTCCCACTCCGGAAATGTTTTAAAATACTGTCTTAATATGCTCCGGAATAATTGGCGAAAATGGTCAGCTTCTCAGTAGTATATTGAGATGAATTGAGGGCCCTTCATTTACCAGGAGTTGCGGACTGAAGGAGGTTTAAAAGCCAGGAACGATCACACGCAAGATATTCGATTACTAGATGTAGGATGTTGGAGTTTTGCCTTACGAACAATGAAGACTGTCACGTTGTGGACAAATCGTATCTCTAATTCTTTGTCATAGATAGCACTAAACATACTTTGTCTTGCGACGGTTTAAATGGCAATGATTTGAATTCGGATTTTACTATCAGCGCTACCACCAAAGGGCACTTCTGTTACAAACGCCATGCCGCTTCATGGATATTATTGTCTTCCATATTCTACAAGGAATGTGTAGTATTAGATAATTGTACACAAAATGAAGATTAGAATGCCCATTAAATATGGTCTTCTTCTCAACTGCAACCACACCGAGTTTCAAAACTAATACAATACTTAAAGTACAGAGGTGAAAATAAATTTCTACTGAAATTGAATCATTAACAAACTAAATTACCTTATATATTTCTCAAAGAAATCTGATTTAAGAAGAAATAAACTTCAACTGCCCTCTTGCCTGATCAAAGGACATATGGGATGACGAATAATCACAGCACAAATTTTGTCAGCGGTCACTGAGCAGACCTTTTTGTGTCAATGACCGTTGAACCGGTTATTCAGACTGCGCATTTCCCAATACCATTCGCGCACTATCTCGTTTCTTCTACTCTTCTGTCACAACGACGCGCAACAAAACAGGATCAAATCACACCTTCCAATGGTTAAAATCTCCATTACGATTCCCCTTTTGTTTATTTTCCTTGCAAGGCTTTATATTTTTTACATCAAAAGCTCTGAATTTCTCTAAAACAACATACCACTACTTCACGGTCACTGTCACAGTGCAAACTTTCTTGTTGAGACGGCCATACAGAAGCAAGTTACGCTCAGAAGCGTGGCTTTGGCTGGTTGTAAATATGCTGTTTCCACAGCAAAGCTAATATCTCTGACCACAAATTCAAAACCGGCCAAGGACAGACAGGGAGACGGGCTTGCTCATTTATAACCTACTTCAATTCTCTCCCCACTATGAATTTAGTCAGCGATAACTGATCGGACGTTTCTGTCGCAAAGACCAGTAAACCGTCTATTCAGGACGCGAATCTCCCCCCCCCCCGTGTGTTGCCGGGGCTCGGCGCCAGGACGCGCCCTGGGGCAGGCGGGCGGTCGGCCGCTGTTTGCGGGGGGCGGGGGTGGGGGCGGGGGCGGCGGGGGCGGCGCGCCGCTGTTTGCGGGTGGGCGGCGGGGGCGGCGTGTGCTTGTGCGCAGGCACCGGGGGCAAATACACCGTCAGGGGCGCACATCGGCGTTTGTGTGCGTTAATGCGAGTGCGTTTATGCGTGTTTGTGTTCATTTAGATGTAGGACATGTGTGCACGTGTGTTCGTAAATATTGTTGTTTAGGAGTGGCCAGTTGTGTCTGTGGCTTGGACAGCGTGCCGAGGTGGCAAATATGGCGAATGACTTCGTCGCTGAGATGGGTTTCAGTCTCTGGGTTGAGATGGAAACAGGACGTACTGAATATTGCAGTGGTTTGTTCAACAGGAATGCTTACTGAATAATGTTTAAGGCAAAAATGTTAGAAAAAAAAATTTTTTACGGACACAAAATAGAATACAATTGAGCAGTTAAGAACTTGTTATTCTGCACGCGCTATTTCTTTCTTGTGAAGAAGCATGATTTCATCAAGATCGTATCATTAAACGCCCAATATATAATCTACTTGTTTCTTCTATATTTTACACCTCAAATTAAAAAGGGTTTAAAATAAGATTGAGAGTCATGCGTATTAATATATTAATTCGGAAAATGTGACGCAGTGTCCTATACTTCCTAGGTATACGTGTTTTTCACATCTACAGAAATTTGATATTTTAATTCACATTTTCAGATACAAAAGAGTTACAATCCTATTTTGATGAAAAATTCATTGTTGAAAAAAATTGCACTTTAAAAAACAAATGAACATAATATTTTATGTAACTGAGAACATCCAAAACAACTGTAAATATGGCTGTAAATGGTATTGACCCCATGCATATTATTTTGAAAGCAAGCAATATATTTCATTCCAACAAAACCGCCTTATTAATTTTAAGCTATCTCTTCTTGAAATTCTTCCCACAACTGTACGCAAAAACCTTCCACTTTACGAGAAAATTATGCCCATTTCCACACCTAATTCCCCAAAGTAAAACTTCAAACCGCGACGACTTCATTAAACTTTATTTCCTCGGCGGGGCGATTATTTTCGTCTCCGACTCCCCGCCCCTTGAGCAGTGCATCAAGATGCTGCGATACACGACACGATTTCTAGTTTTCTGCGTCTTTTGCCCCTCCTCCCCGCTGGGTTCCCTCTCCACGTCGCCTACGAGGCCACGATCCGGAGCGGCGCCTCGCGAACATTAACGCTACTAATTTGCTCAAAACGATGATGAAGTGCGAGTTCTTCGCGAAGTTTATTTCCCGAGACTGCCACTAGAGAGAGCACATCTCGACCAGGGCTTCTTCCGCGGAGGGCTAGCGACTTGTGTATAAATTGCCGTGCCTTGTCTCAGGAAACGGTGTTTATTTTTTCTTGTTCTCTCCCTCCTCCTCCTCTCCCTCAAACTCGTCGCGCTGCTTTTCTTTTCTTTTGTCTCAGTTCTTCTTCTTCTTCCCACGTTCCCCACCCTCACGGAATCTCAACGTCTGGGATTTCCTTCGCCTTTCGTTTTATCAATATCCTCGCTGGAAGGAGCGCCATCAATATCTGGGAAGGAGCTCCATCGTTCTCTTGTTAGGCTGGCAGTTTTCTCATATTTTTCTCGCAGACACCTCTCCAACTGATACGGCCATCCGTTCGCGTATATAGCACTCGTGTTCGCTGCCAGGCGACGGGCAGGGCGACGGGCAGGGCGGGTGGCGGGCTCGCAGCGCTCCCTGTCGGCGAAGGGGAGAGTTGTCCTCACTCACGCACATCGCGTTTCTTTTGTCAGCTGTTCGTAGACTCGTTTGCGGTGACGCTTGAGACTTGTGTATTACGTTTGTAAGGAAAATTAATGGAAACACTAGAACATGGTAACATTCGACTCACATACCAATACACAATGAGTGCGGTGCGAGACAATTGCTATGAGGCTTCAGGAATGCAACACGGCGACATCTATATGCACTTGAAGTGACTTGTTACTACAAAACATCTACATTACTAATTTACAATCGAAAGAAATGCACGATAAATGAAAACTACGCCCCCTCCAGCCATGTGATAGGCATCTATGGTTACAAAATACTAAGAGAATGAAACAGTTTGAATTTGACTTAAAAATGCAAATATTCTATTGTATTGGGAACACATGTGACTGGTACAACCCATAGTATCCATGTCACGTTTAGTTCATGTAAAAAGAACCTGGCAGATGCCAAGGAGAGTAAATTTTCCCGTTAATAATCTGTCCTAAGAAGCTCTCGCGTTTTTACAACCAGGCAATTCGGATATAGTGATCCAAGTCCGACATGTAGTGGAGAAAGTAAGAATCTCACCCAGGCGCATTCGGGGACGTTTTGTCCAAATTGATCTCCTAGACACGCCGGGGTTAGGCGTGAAACGAAGATTACGTCGAAAATACGGGTGTGGAAAAGGGGCCAAAGGCAGTCTCCCCACAAATAATTACATACAATAATTAAATACTGCATGTTACAACTAGAGACATGTGGCAATAAGACACCAAGAAAGATGACTATCTGCCATTATATATTGCTATAAATGTGTGGCGTTCATGGAAGATATTTATGGTTAACTTCTTTGTATATAAATAACTGTTGTGCTGTGTATTCGTAAATACTGTACTACGTATATTATAACAGTATTCATGATATATGGTGTGAAACTATTTCATTCGTCGCAGGGTTATAAGATAGTAATTACATTTGTTGTTCTTGAACAGGGAGCGTGCTATATTTTTTCAACCAATTTATTGACAATTTCTTCAGGACCATTTTTTCTCCCCTAGGTCACTGTTTTCTCCTACAACAATAAAATGTCGAAATTGTAAAATGCCAAATGGGTTCTCGTTAAACTTCGGTTAGGTAAATGAAAGATGTATTTGATTAGAAGAAAAATAAGCCTACCCTTGGTCTGTTTGGGGTCTTTTTTGACCCTAGCAAATAATGTTTTGCAAAGCTCTGAAAATTATTCACATGAACTTATCGTTGTAGTTATACTATTTATATCCAGTTTTACGTATATTGTCAATTTTTCAGTTTTTTTAAAAAAAACATTTTTTTTTGTTGGAAATAATTGGATTGTTATGCAGTTGGGGTCAGAAATGCCGCATTTGACGTCTAAATTACAAAAGAAAAATTATTAAAATATGTCCATTTCCGTTTTGTAGTATTATGTCGCGGTTCCTGAGTGATAAATTGTCTACTTAAATTTGGTAACTCTGTTTCAAACATTCTCTTGCTGGTAAGATAGACATCGACATGTAGTTATGAAAAAGTTCTAGAATGTTTTTCTGGAATCATTATTTTCCATTATTTAGTACGTTATAGTAAATAAAGAAAATAAATAGCAATACTTTTTCAATAAAAAATTCCAAATAACAACTGTGCATGAAATGTTGTAAATAATTGTGTAAAACTTGTGGGGTCAAAAATGACCCCAAACGTATTCCACGTGAACATTGAAGAAACATGATCGAAGAGTTACAACAGTTAACCAACGAATCGTTTGCTTATTTGCCGCTCGTGTTCACCGCCAGGCGACGAGCCGAGCCGAGCGCAGTTGCTAGGCGCGCACGCCTCTCTCCCGCTGGGCGACAACGAAATCTGTCAGCGCATGTCGCCTCTCTTTTGTCAGTCGGCGGCTTTTTGTTTGTAGCGAGAACCCTAGCGTCATATTTTTACGTGTACATTAACGCGGTTTCTAATTATAATATTTCAAAAGCATTTCAGAGTTTCAACATATTTACTGTCATAATATAAAATTTAATAAGTTGATTGCCCAGATGACTGTAGTTTGCTACTCAGCTAGATGGTGTACGTGATGTGAGAGCAAGTGCGAAAATGTCTGAGTAGAAAAATAGAACATGGTTACAGGATAAAACAAGAAATTGGAGTACTGATCCCATTAAGATGTTCTCAAACACAACTTGCGTTAAAAATTCGAATTTGGTCTCTAATGAGAGCGGGTACCACGCATACCATCCCAAGTTATCCACTTTCGCAGCTGACGATCGTTTCCTTTCATACTAACCTAAAATATATAGCTTTAAATGCACACATGATAATAGTAATAATAATAATATCATTAATGGAATAATAATAATAATAATAATAATAATAATAATAATAATAATAATAATAATAATAATAATAATAATAATAAAATGAAATGTTGTAAGTGACGAAACTCGTGCTAAAAAAGTAACTTTAAAACAAAACTTTTAAGGCCAAATTAAAAATTTGTAGTTGAGAAAATACTGTAATAGTTTTTGTATGTAGTCTCCTTCAAACAAAATGATATTCTCTAAGCAAACATGTGTAAAACGCAAATGTACATTTGAATTAATAATAATCATTAAGGACTGTTAACAATGCAACACCACCATAATGGACCCAAGCATTGAAGAGAAATGTCAGTGAAGAGTGAAGTGTCTGTGCACTGATGATATTCATTGAGGAGAAAATAAACCTTTCACCAAAATATTTCGTTATTTTAAGAAAACACGATATAATGATATAAACCTACAAGACACATGAATAAAGTAATGTTTAGTACACGTTTCTGTAGATATAAAACAATAAGTAACTAATTTATATTGTGTCAAAAATATTTAACTTATATGTAATTATTTTGCTTTCAGGTGATCCCCACACCGCCTTGAAAGAGTTAAAGTGAGTACAACTACTTTTCATACATTTAATTGAAGACTACTTAAGTTTAATGCTATGTAAACACATTTTCCTTATTTATAATATATATTTAAAGATAATACTGTTTACTGCCTAACTGAGAAATATGACATGGTTTTCAGGAGAATAGGAACGCATTTTATAAACAAACATACATTTTTAAAGACTTTTATATATAAATGAATATCGTAATAAAGTTTTTCAATTCCTCTGCATAAATTAGATATACCTTTGCATTCATTGCTTATGTATGAGGAAATACATTAATCGCATTGGTTCATATTTTATGAATGTATGTGGTAAATGGAAAGCAACGTTTTGAAAGATTAAGAGGGGAAGCGTATGAGCGTTCTAGTATGAAGAGATACTGCACAGTTGCGAAGTTGTGCTAATTTAATCACACACTATTCGTAAAATAATGTATATATGGCATGGCTCAAACTTTCTCAGTGAAATTCTTTCTCCAAATACATAATAAATAGATGACAGTGAATTATGAAATGTATGTAACATGATTCCAAAAATGCGAATCTGATGTTCTTGTTATTTAATCTGGATTATTTTTCCTAACCTGAAGAAGATGAATATCATCAAAATGGGTTGACTCAATTTGCTGTACAAGAGGATTTGTGATGGTGCCTCACCAGGGATCACAGAAATCTGGTGTAGTGTAACACTACACAATAGTACAGATTAATTTTAATATACTCGTCAAAATCTTAAACATACTTTAGTTCAGTTCAGTAGTTTAAAAACTTAAAATATGTGAGAAAGTGGGTACAATAGAAGCTCTGTATGGCAAAGAAATAAAGTGCCTGTTTGGGGCGCACGAAACAGCGTGGCAAATTGCTTAAGCGAGCCATACACCGTCAAGCGCCGCTCACAAGCCTGACTTGCACCAGTTGTAAATCTGCCGTTGCTGGAACCTACACACCAAGGAACACAGGTACACACAAACCTACACACGAACACAGGGAGGGTATCAGAGCAGCCCAAGACGGAAGGCGGCCGAGGGAGGCGGGTGGCGATGGGCAGTGGGCCTCTTAGGGACCCTTCACACGGAGCCACACGGCAGCGCCACCGAGAAGCGGCAAAGCCTGGAGTTAGTCTCGACGATGGCAAGATTATCGACACTAGTTTGTCAGCTAGGTCGCATTCATCCAATGTTTGGAGGAGAATTCTAGTGGCCAGCTGCGTTGATAGGTAGTTTTTCGTGATTTCTCTCATCAACAGCAGGCGAATGCCGGAGCAGTACCCCAACAAACGGACCACGGGCACCGCGTGATCTTTCCTTCCTCTACTTTGTCCTCTCTCTCCCCTTACACACACACACACTTATACTAACTTGAACTACACTACCGTACATGCTGGGAGACAGGTCGGAGGCTTAGAGCTAGTCCCGGCTGGGGCGGTGCCCCGCTGGTGGGAGAGTCCTGCTTAAGAGGAAACCCCGCTAGCCGACGGAATGTCGGCGCCGGATCTCGCCATCCAGCGGGGGAAGAACACCACCACCTCCTGAGGGGGGAAACATGAACTATACTTACGGGACTAATTGTGTCAGTAGTTGACATGCCCGAGATCACTAACGAAGGACCAACCAACCAATACCTTTCCAGCAGTGCGTCACTCGGAAGCGCTGATGAAGGAGCCCTTAACGGAAGGTGGTTTGTCAAAGGGAACTGTGGCAGAGGGAGGGAAGGTGATAAGAGGGGGAAGTGAGTTGATTTATTGATTGGTTGATGAATCCGAGCACACCCGTTGCTGTCGCTGTTAGTGTCGTGATTGTTTTATTCTGGGAGATGACGGTATTCCTTTCTCGTTGGATGGTAAGATCCTACCACCGAGTGATTTAGCCCCGTGGTGTCCCCTAGCGAGGCATCACTACTGCTGTGTCAAGCTCTAAGCTCTCGACTGGTTTTGCAAGGTGTGTGGTGGTATATTGCATGCAAAAGTACGTGTGAGTATGTGCATGAGTATTGTACGAAAGGAATATTAAAATAATATATGATAAGGAAGCGGAAGAAAATATCGCACGCGGTCTGTGACCCTTTCGTGAGGGTACTGCTCAAGAATTCGTCTGATATTGACGGAACTCTACTGATAACAGACGCAAACCGCTAGAACAGCGGCTCAAACGGACTTGTGCCGCCGGTGGCAAAAATCCGCCACAGTTGGGTCTCGAACCTACTGGTCAGAGGTGCAGCAGGGACAGTGCCATCAATCGGTGACTCTAAGCTAAACTCAGCCAGCGAGCAGAGAGCAGCGAACTGATACGGCGGGAGGTGGCCTGAGGGTGGATGGTGGGCTCCTTAGCGTAGAGAGAAGGGCGCATGGCGTAGAGCAACGTTTGGGAAAAGGGCGAGCGGAGGGCAAGCGGTGGGTGATGGGCAGCCTGCACGGAACGGCGACGGTGGCACGCGGCGGCAGGCTGCCGGAGTCGGCGGGTGCGTAGTGGCGGCGGCCAGGTTAGCGACAGAGGTTCTTCGGGCGGGCGGCGGTCAGTGGGCGGCGGTCAGTGGACGGCGGTCAGCGGGCGGCGGTCAGTGGGCGGCGGTCAGTGGGCGGCGGTCAGTGGGCAGCGTTCAGTGGGCGGCGGTCAGTGGGCAGCGGTCAGTGGGCAGCGGTCAGTGGGCGGCGGGCAGTGGGCGGCGGGCAGTGGGCGGCGGGCAGTGGGCGGCGGTCGGTGGGCGGCGGGCGGTGGGCGGCGGGCGGTGAGCTGTGGTCAGCGGATGGCGGTCAGCGGATGGCGGTCAGCGGGCGACGGTCAGCGGGTGGCGGTCAGCGAGCGGCGATCAGTGGGCGGCGGGCGGTGAGCTGTGGTCAGCGGATGGCGGTCAGCTGGCGGCGGTCAGCGGGCGGCGGTCAGTGGGCGGCGGGGGCGGGTGGCGTGCGCCTGTCCACTTAACGCGTGGCGGTGCGACAAAGGCGCCCCGATTAGGCGGTGGGTGGTGGGTTGCGGGCGGGGAGCGGCGGGTGGCGCACCGCTTGGTGTGAGGCGGTGGGTGCGACCCCGGCGGGCGGCGCGCTGAGCACGGGGGTGTGTGGCGATTAGCCCGAGGCGGTGGGGCAGTGGGGTTCTCGGCGGGCGGGCGCGCGGGCGGGCGCGGAGGGGCGCGAAGGGGCATGGCGAAGCCTGGGGCAGCAGCGGATCGCCCGCGCGCATTACGCGCAATCTGCGGGCTTATCGACCGCAGCGCCGGCTTATCGAAGCGCGCGCACTCGCCGACGCCCAATCTCCGCCCGCCGCCGCCGCCGCCGCCGCCGCCGCCGCCGCCGCCGCTGCCGCCGCCGCCGCCGCCGCCGCCGCCGCCGCCGCCGCCGCCGCCGCCGCCGCCGCTGCCGCCGCCGCCGCCGCCGCCGCCGCTGCCGCCGCCGCCGCCGCCGCCGCTGCCGCCGCCGCCGCCGCTGCCGCCGCCGCCGCCGCCGCCGCCGCCGCCGCCGCCGCCGCCGCCGCCGCCGCCGCTGCCGCCGCCGCTGCCGCTGCCGCCGCTGCCGCCGCCGCCGCCGCCGCCGCCGCCGCCGCCGCTGCCGCCGCCGCCGCTGCCGCCGCCGCCGCCGCCGCCGCTGCCGCCGCCGCCGCCGCCGCCGCCGCCGCCGCCGCCGCCGCCGTTGCCGCCGCCGCCGCCGCCGCCGCCGCCGCCGCCGCCGCCGCCGCCGCCGCCGCCGTTGCCGCTGCCGCCGCCGCCGCCGCCGCCGCCGCCGCCGCCGCCGCCGCCGCCGCCGCCGCCCCTCCGGTTATCCGCGTCACGCGGGTTCCCGCCTCGACCGCATCCGCCTCAGGCCCCGCGCTGCGCCATCCCGCGCCACCCCAACGCCTATGTCGCTTCGCGCACTCGCCCACCGCCCGCTCCCGTCCATCGCCCCGCGCCGAATCCCCTTACACTTAGAACGACCCGTACGCTCGGCACGAACAACCCGTACACTCCTGTCCATTCAGCCAAGCTTCGACGCGTGACAACCGCAAGTGCTGCTCTCACCGCGTAGGCATCTGCTCTGGCCCACTGCCCCACTTCCTGCGCCATGCACTGCCTGGGGCGGCGTTGCCAGTGAGGCACAGCCCCGACGCGTTGAACCTTACCCAGGATGCATTCCGCCAACGCGTTGCAACGGATTCACGTGGGATGCCTCTTCACTTCTAGAAATCCCATCAAATACACCGTAGCTTTCCTTATTTACGTACATTATTCCGTTTTCCCTTCCTTTTCCCTTCCTCCCCTCTGTCTTCTACTCTTCTCAATCATCCAGTGACTCTGCACGCTTGTTTCACTCAACTCGCGTCCTTTCTCGGCAGCTTCTCCTCCCCCTCTTTCTCATTCTCTCTCCTTCTCGCCATCCCTTTCGAACTCTTTCCCTTCCCCTCCACGTTTGTTTCTTCCTTTCTGTATTTTTCTCTTCGAAACCACTAATCGGCTTGATGTAGTTATGCCTCAGCGATAAGGATTTTCTCCCAGATATTCATAGTATTCGATTTGTGAAACTTTTATTGTGCACCTGTAATAAACACGATTTCGTTCTCTCTTTACAAGTCTTTTATGAATGAACGAGATAGGTCAAAGCAAGTCGTTTTACTCTTTGTCGAGTAATCTGTGAGCTTTTTCACATACGAAATTGTTAAGAATATGAATGTGTGTTTGCTAGAATACAAGCGTTTTTATTTTTTAATTAACATTCCTTAAACAAATTGTGACAAGTACTCGATGTTCATTTTACTTCATTTTTAGATTAAAAATTAAATATCATGAGTTATGTATTTACGTCAAATTAAATGTTAAAGATTCTGAGAAATATTTTTATATGCAAGAAAGAAATCTACGTTTGATAATACAAATCTATAATCTACAAAACAATTTGAGTAAACAATTAAATTTGCAAGTGTCGCTTCGGAAAATGTACAAAATATTCATGTTTCAATTCTTAGAGAAGCAGATTGTAACTTCTCTTGTTTCAAAAGTATCCTAGATAATAGCTCACATAACCTTATTAATCTCACATAACCTAATTAACAAAACATAATCTTTTTAACTAATTTTCTTGCTCTGCCTCACCTTTTCTCTAGGAACACATCCCCCAAATTAATTTATATTGTTCAACAAACACAGATAGAATTGTAGGGTTGTACAGTAATGCCCTTGTGCTACACTTTTTGTCTCAACACGAACATCCTTTTATTGTTCAATCGGCATGCAACGGACATCGGCGGGCAAATTGGCGCTATTTTGAGTTGAGTGAAAAAAGAGGTCTGTGTAAAAAGATTGGTATCGACATATGAAGTGAAATTTTAATGTCCGATGGTTCTAGCCTCATTGCGAGAGGGGGAAACTGTGAAAAGGTAAAAGAGCTGTTGTCGGATTGATGGGTTCGCCGCTCCGAGAGCGTTTCGTCCAAATTAATTTGTTGGATTGAGCGTCGTCCTCTGTTCTGAAAATTCCGAGCGCGCGCCAACAGACCTCCATTCACCTTTATTTTCTTGCCGAAACAAAGCTTGTCGTCGGAAAAGGACTACTGTCTTGCGTCGAAATTCCGCTCGTAGGCCGTGACAGTCCTTAGCAGCTGAGCCTCAAAGCAATTGCAACTTGCTGCACCGCCGCTCAGAGAGTCTGTTTGGTTACGCCACGTCTAAGTCACAGTTGATGTCATTAAAAAGAGACTCCTTTCGTAAGCTCCTTACCGTCGACTTCTCTCCACGTAGACTCTTGAAAGCCAGAAGAACACTGTAGTGATAACTGTGAAAGTAAAAGTAAATTCATCGAGATGTCTGTCCTTTTTCATCTTGCAACTTACCTTCAGACAGGTTGCGTCAATGTCGATAATATAAAAATATCGACAAATGTCAAGCTCCTGAACGAAGTTAACGGCAACTACTACAATGAACTCAATTATTTTTCAAAGCTGCATGCAATAATCCTTCTGGTGTATGCCAAAAGCACATAAAAGTGAACAGAATTAGTTCTAAGAGATTTATAACAAAAACGAATGTCACTGTGTTATGCAACTCCGAAAAAAAGAAAATAAAAAACTTAATAGTAAGTTGCTTAACAATAAAGTATCAATATTGAATTGATGTTGGATTCTTGATTCTTTCATAGTATACACCATCATTATGTTAGAGTGGTTATATTACATCGTATTGATTGTTCGAAAATTCCCTCTGCTTGTAACACTTTTGTTGCATGTAAGATAATTTGCAAAAAAAAAAATCCAAATTCATTGGATGATTCAAAAGTCTTTGGGAGGAAAACTACGTTGACGCTCTTCGAAGGTTGACGTGTTTTCGTTTCATCCTTTTGTTCACACCAAATACAAGCCTTATTTCTTTCGGGATAAATCGAGTGTAATACCGTTTTCATTAGTTCATAACTAGCAAGTAGTGATGTATCCTCTGATGTGCACAGAAGAACTTATGTTAGTTCTATAAAAATATGAAATATAACAATTTTAAACAAGCTAAATTATATAAACGAATCCTGCGAAGCAATGTATGAGAAAAACAACTAAAACTCTTGGGAAAATCAAATGCAGTTATCTTCTAAAACTTCCACACCAACTTCCACAACCTAGACACACACAGAGGTATGTAATTGGCTAGACACAAGTACAGACATTATATCTCCGCTTGTCTTGTCGCTACCATCAAGATAAATTACACTGCAAAAGAACATTAGGCGCTTTGCTTGATGGCCGGTTGTAAACAATCAGAGACCGTTTTTCACGTGAGATCCAATTCGCCAAATCGGAATACCGTAAACCTCTGCGAGCGACGAAGATATCACACAGAAATAAATGCTGTCCTTTGATAATCAAAAAACGTGTAACAAACGTTTTGAGGGAGAGGAAAACGCAGAATTAATGAGAGAAAGTCATCCTGTTTTCTTAGCCGAGTCGAATAAAATATCTTCGAAAGTATTAGGAATGTAAACTGACTGACATGAATGAAAACATCTGCAGTGCAATATTTCCAAGGAGAAATGGGAGTACCTGGCGAAATCCTACCCGGTCTGCCGCTACAAATTCCATTCGAAACGACCCAGATATGAACACTGCAGGGGTGGGGGTGGGGGTGGGGGGCAACAGCGCTGGTCAAACACCACGGCCTGCCTCGACGGGATGATAAAGGTAATTACACAGCAAAGGCACATTACGCAGGCGTGGATTTTACGCGCCTTGCTCCGGCAAACGGCGAGGAGGCCGCCTGCATACAATCGGGGAGCGTTTATCACAGGTACACAAAAGCCGGCGCGTCAAATCACCTGCCCGTAAAAACTATTGGGAGCAACAAAGAGCGCTCCCCACAGCAGGACAGAGCGCTTTTATATTGATAATAGTCCCCTAGCCCGTCATTTTTCCCTCTTTGTGGTTTTACGGTCACATCAACACGGACTACCAACGCACGCTATTGAATTGCGCATCGTAGCCGCAGCGTCGCAGGCGGCGTTCTGTCGTCGGCGGCCGTTCGCAATTCCGCTGGCGGAGCGACGCGCGCGCGCTCGCGCGGGGACGTGTGGAGCTTGAGTGACAAGTGACGAGCGTCGCCGAACAGCTTCGAGTCGCCCGCAGACATTTCGATGAGATGGCTGAAAAGATTTCGCGCTGGCGCGAGAGGGATGACGTGTTGGAGCGAGTGTTTTGTGTTTTTCGCTATTCTGGGTCTGAAACTGGAAATAATGTTTCTCTTCAACAGAAAAGTCACATTACTCGAGATTATTTTAATAAACCTAAATTTACTCTTAAAATATTCCCTGCTTCCACTAGTGTTGTACTTTCGTAATACACGCGAAGCTCCAAAAGTTGAAGTACGTATTTGCTTAGACGTTAATGTTCATAAATACATTGTAATAAAAATATCAGTAGTAAAAAATTGCTATGGTATTGTTTTGTGTTAGTTCGTGAATTTTTGTCATTAGGTCACATTTCCATATTGTATTCTAAAAAATATATTATAGAAAGTTATGAATTACTTTAGGATTTATTGTTTTTTCTACCAATGCTCCTAATGAATCTTTCACTTACCTACTGATTGTCTAATGGTAAGAAAAACATCCGAAATTCAACCAATCCCATCTATCAGGAAAAAATAAAATTGTAACTTTGTAATTCATGCTAAGTGCACTATTTCTTTCAATAGCGAAATACATTAACACTGTAAATGTGTTTATTGTATTACTGTGTGAAAAGAAAAACTAAAAGTATCCGTACTGAAGCAATGCGAAACGTTTCGGTGAAATAAGAAAAATAAAACATTATGGAATTTCAACACACACACCACATGATAAAATGTCAAACATTTTGAATTACTAGACTATTGGTAATATTGTTGGTAATAATTGTTCATTTAAGTAGCTTTTCGTTTAGTTAACTAAATATGCTCATTAATTCAATGAAAAATCGTTAATTATCTCTATGTTAATAGCGTGCGTGCAACTAAAATTCCATCGTGCAATTAAAAACTCACACCCACCAATCAGAATTCAGAAAAGGAGCGAAATCGTAGAAACTATAACACACACGAAGCAACGGTATCTGCAGTTGGCCATGAAATGTGAACAAAAAAGTACATCACATATTACGTACCTACAACTACGTATTAACAACGAATGAATAAAACTAAATTGGGTAAGTAAACGTTAAGATAGCTGACTTTATAGTACAACATAAAATATTTAACGTAAATGTATTAAATGTTTTACATGTAAAACGTTTGGTCTTAGAATGTCGAATGTAAGAAATGTAATCGTCAGTTCTGTTTACCAGTTCTAAAAAGTGTGCTTTACCAAAACTGCGTCAGAAGTGACTAGTTTTCCCCCCAATATTCATACTTGTCGTATTCTCTCTCTTACCTGCCTTTACTTTTTGTGGGAAGTAATGTTTCCATGACTTTGTCAGCTTCTTATATTTTATCAGAAATATGTCCAGTTTCTTCCATTTGCAAATATTTCGTGGCAACATAAACAATGAGTACCCACTAAAATAAATATTATTCAAAAGCAATACTACGTCATGAAATGCACGCCAAGGGTGGAGAAGATGCGTTGAATATTATTTAATCTGAATTATTTATCAATGGAAACGAAAGAATATTGAACGTAACATGTGTATAAATGGGGATAATTACATTCATGGTATATAAGAAAACTCGCTCCTATCGTCGCTTGTTTTCTTGAACATACCATTCATGCAATTATCCCCCTCTTTATACACTCGTTTCGTTAATTACTATAATGTCCTTTTTCATGTTTCTTTCATGTTTGAATTTTCGATTCTTGTTAATAAGCAAATATTGTAGAATAGTTTGTAGAAAATCTACAACAGAACAAAGTATTAAAATAAAAATATGTGTGATATTATAAAAAAAGGTCCAGGGTTTGTGAATAATTTGCTACAATTACTAATCAAATTCTGTTCTTTTACGTTAGATATGTATCAGTGCTATCTAATATAACGTTTAGCGCAGTCTCATATTTTACTAATTAACATTCCACAATTATCACCTTTTTGTTGCATCACGGTAAATTTCCACGAAAGTATCATTAAAGAGGCTTCCTAGAAATATATAAATATACGTACTAAATGTCGCTTCAATTTCCAGGTAAAGCTGTGATAATATTGTAATATTCACGATATTTTACGAAGTACATACATTACAAAACACTATTAATAAAAATAAAATTTTATGAGATAGAATTAAATAATAACACAAGGTCTTTTAAGTAAACTATCACAGATAAAAAACAAATTACATTCAAATGGTCATCATCAACTTAACTACTTTCCAATGCGCGCGAAATTTGAAAGAAAACTGAACAGCCTTTGCTCATGTGAAATATGTTTAGAATAAGGTCCCAACAAATTGGGAAAATCCAAAAACAATTAAATAATTTCGTTTTTAAACGAAAATGCTGTCACCATATATGCGACGAAATTTATTCACATTTGTCGCCTAACCTCAAAAAATTATAAGCTCTTCTGGCACAAATTAAGAGCAAAGGTTATGCATTTTAAACATCTCGCGCTTAAGATTGTGTAATTTTCATTCATAAAACCCGCCAAACCAATTCACAGCGTAAAAAAATGTTGCTAAGAAAATATGACCTTTTCAAACTACTTCGCAGCGTGCTAATAGTATGCACCACTGTCGAGGCCAGATGCGATAGACAAATTCTCGAAACAATAAGCAATTCCCATTAAGACACCTTTTAGTCGCATAGTTTAAATCGTGGAGGTATGACTATAGGGAGATGGCATGACGTCACAAACCTGAAGCCACCTCAGCCATATTGGTGAGCCAAGAAAGCTTGTAACATAGATACTCTGCGTGTGAGTGCTCTGTAGCTTGATGCTGTGCTCGTTTTTAGTTGTGTTATGAGGCATCATTTTTTTAGTTTAAAAGCCTTTTTCAGAATTGCTAGCTTCTTGTAACAGTTAGTTATGGTTACTTGTGTGGCTAGCGGCTGTACAAATCGTACGGGAAAACCGGAAATTACTTTACAGAAGTAGCTGCTCCATGTAATTTGGAACATTAAGTAACTTTGCAAGTTATTCGTTAATCTTCGTGAATTTTTTCATAAAGATTTGCTGCAGATCCAAAGCAGAGAGCATTGTGGATTAGAGCTGTACGAAGAGACAATTGGCAGCCAAGCAATTACAGCAGGTTATGTTCATTTCCAAGAACATGATTTTGATAGAACTTCTTTATCGTGTGTACGTTTTCGGGAATTTGCATTTCCATCTAATTTTCCAGCTTGTAGAAATAATGTTGTTATTGTGCTTACTCTTGGCGCTTAAATAAAAACCCATTTACCCACTTCCTCAATTATACTACTGGTAATTTCTTAATGAGCTCCCAACTAACAGATCTAATTTTCACTCTCATATCTGCCGCCACAAGTCGAGAAAACAAAATGTTCAGGTTTATTTATTGTACCTTTTTTGAGCAACTAAGGGATATAATTAAGCTGGAATTTTATACAAAATATTATCTTTTCACATTTACAAGCTCTGGGTCCTTTCTAGAAATAGTTCAGTGGTTCAAATCATTTAGCTACCTTCAATCTTGCAAATTCTATTTTACGCGAAGTTAGGGATCTGTACGTCACGTGTTTAACCCTAAACAGAATTGAAAATAGGGGAAAACGTTTATTGGACTAAATACGTTACAAATCCATTATCACCTTCATCTCAACAAAATAAAACAGTCGTCTTGAATTATAGATTAATTATTCGAAGACAGCTTTACTATCAAATCCTCTGACAAAAATACATTAATTACAAATTATTGCAAAAGAAAAATCAGACATCAATATCGTTACGAGATATTTGGCTGTGCAGGGGACGCCGCGTCCCACGCACAGTTGCCAACGTTTCAGACGTTATGATGTCACGTAATAAGACCATTCTCAGGACGAAACGCGAGCACTTCTAATTTAGCAACTGGGCCTATAACTCGGCGTTTCCCGTGCAGTAAATATGTATTGACACTTGCCACGGATGCCTACGCTTTCAATATGGTTAACATTTGCCAACATTTTGATACCATTTATGCTGTGGGGCGAACACCCTGGCAAAACCTTAGAAGAAAATGATATGTTTGGGATTAAAAGTTCACTACTTTGGTAAGCCAGAAAGCCCCCGTTTTTATTAATATGAACAGCATCGGAATATATCGGAATACAAAAAGAATATTTGTGTAGAAGGAGGCGCATTCAGTTCTTTCTATCGTCAGCTGTGGACGAAGTCACCTTGGCTGATACGGAACGACCACCATCAGTTTGGACCGTGAATATTATTTCAGTCAGAGGGAAGTTGATAATTCAGAATTAGGTTCGATATTTTCAGGGTTTTAATAACAGTAATCTAAAGATCATAAAATTAATTTTAAATGTTAATTGAAATTTGTAAAAGATTTTATATTCGTAACGCAATTTATGATGGATAAGAACCGTAGGAGTTTCTCGTTTTCAACAAGTTGTGTTGAACGTAGGTAGTCACGAATAGATACCCACGCGTGATATAGGATAGGGATAGTTTTCGGACGCGTGATAATTTTTATAATTATCTGTCGAACCGGTAACGAGCTGATAATACCACGGGACACATATTTGACCAGAATTTGACACTGGGAATGGAAACGGTATGCGGGACAGTAATATTCATATCAAATACGCAGCATCAAGAAAGAAGACTTGATTGACGTTCCTATCGGAGTCAACCGAAAACTCGCCGAAGCTTGTGAAGATATCAGTAAGCCACGAACTTTGATTTTCACCTGTACAGGAACAAAATTCCTTATATAAAGGAGAAATAGCATTACTTTCAATTAACAAGCTCCTTTAAAGCCGTTAATAGAATTGTTAATTCACATTTTTCGAAAAGGTTGATAATTTGAAGTTAGTTGCCACCAATTACAAAAATTCATTTAATTAACAAAACTTTCAGAGACAGCAATTCTGTACAGATCGCGCGTTCGCATGTAGCAGGTAAGAAGCTAGCAAGTTGTGTGTCGATACCCACGAACCAATGGAAATGGAATAAATATAATGAACATTTCAGTAGGAGGTAAACTTATGAGCATAGCAGGGCATATCAAGTATAGAAATATTTATAAATTTATATCAGGCGAGTTTAGATAGCGTGCCCAAGTAGTAATAATCAATATTGAAATATAATAGAAATATTCAAAAGGACATAACAAAATTAATATAGAAGGAGAGAGATTTATACATTATCCATAGATATTTTACACTACATCCAAGTTGTCATACATATTATATGTATTCCAAACGTATGAGAAAAATCGTTGTTATTCTTTCTCGGCGAACACCTGAAAAATCTCGGGTTGATTTTAACGTTGCCTGGTTACGCATTTTCATTTCACTGGATTTTCCTTAGTCACCACCCACATTTTTAGCGGCTCTTTGTTGCCATTCATCCTCGCGCACCCTTCTAACAATCTCTTCCTCCCCCTGGCGCCGCTCCGCCGCCCGCTCCTCGCCCCGTAATCACTTTAATTTTATTAAAATATTTCCCGCGCCGGCGCTCGCCGCGCGGACAGGGCCCCGGGCGGCTTGGGAACGCGCGGCCTCCAATAAACATTGCAGCGGCAGCAGGGGGGGCCAGCAAGCGGCCGGCCGGTCGAGCAGCGGCGCGGCGGCGGAAGTGGGCTTGGAGGGGCGGCTGCGGGCGACGGTGGCGGCAATGAAGAGCTGAGGGCGGAGGGGGTGTAGGCGACGGAAGTGGGAACGATGCGGTCATAGGCGACGGCGACGACGAGAGTGACGGTGAGGCTGAGGGAGACGGTGAGGGAGACGGTGAGGGTGACGGTGAGGGTGACGGTGGAGGGTGACGGTGGAGGGTGACGGTGGAGGGTGACGGTGGAGGGTGACGGTGGAGGGTGACGGTGGAGGGTGACGGTGACGGTGGAGGGGGAGGGTGACGGTGGAGGGCGATGTCGTTGAAACGACGATATAGGAGAGGTTATCGAAGGTGAAACAATTGCAGCGGCGATAGCGAGTAGACTGTTTAGTTTAGCTATTTATTGGTTCGTATTTTCGGCCACGAAAACTGCAACGTAATAAGTCCCGTAAGTGTAGTGTTTGCTTTATCCCTGGAGGTGACGGTGTTCCATTCGCACAGGGTGTCGGTTTGCGACCTATACGTCCCCGTCTGGACGTCGTCGTATACGTCGGCTTGCGACAAATTTCCTTCTTTAGGAGGCATCTCCCTCCAGCGGTACACCACCCCAGTCGGGTTACACTTTAATCTCCCGATTGGCGTCCCGGTGAAGTGTGAAGTAGTGCAGGGCATGTAAGTGTAAGTGTAAGTGTAAGTGTGTAAGTAAGCGGCGAGGATACTTCAAGGAATAAGGAATAAAGATCCCGCGAAGACCGTGGCTCGTTCTTTAGATGCTGCTCCGACATTACCTAGTGGTGGTCGGAGAAACCTCAGAAAACCACCGATCAGAGTTACCAGTCGCTAGAATTCTCCTCCAGACCTCTGCTGAATTTGATCGAGCTATTTAGCTGAGATCCAAACACCTGTCTCCACTGAAACGCGAATTCTAGATCTCCCGGGCAGGGTCACTACAAAATGAGTTTGATATTATTCCTCGGAATAAGGAAAAGAAATAAACAATGTATCGACCACGGTAACAGTAAGTATGTTTGTATTCTACTTTGTCGACAAAGTAAATCCCTCTAAATGAATACAAATTCATCACAAAAATTGAAATGATTTGAGTCTACAGAGATATTTAGATTTGGGGTTTTCAAGAAAAACCAAATACGAAGTACGACAGATTCCATTGTGAAAAAAAGGATGAGACGACGGCTCGACGACGAACGGTTTGAGATTATAGTCCTAGGTGAAGGCTATGTTCAAGATGGAGAACTTTGGGGGTGTTTTGGTCGTAATACTAGGAGTGTTGAGAGAATGTCGGCGATCTCAAAGGGTTTTTGAGTGCAATGTCAGAAGGGAGATTGGTGTTCGGTATGCTCGGTTTGTCGGCTATCTGTTCAGTGTGATGTTGGCAGTTAGTAGGGCCGATGAGCGGCACAAATCACACTGTTTGAGCACACCTGTACCGAACCAGAAACCGTGCTTGATTACCTTCTTTGGGTACTGGGATTGAAATAAAGTATTTTCCTTGTGAGTTTCTGGAGAAGACAAGGAAACCTTCGGCAGGTTTTCTTGTCTGTTTGTTTTTTCATTTCGCTTGAGTCTCATTTCGCCATTAACGTTGTATTAAACGCTTGTTTATTTTCCTTTAAATCAGCCTTAATATTTACAGTTTTGTATTTTATCTGAACACAAACATTGTGAAGTTTGTATAGATTTAAAACATAATGTTTGTGTGTTATGTAAATTATTTTTAAAATATTAAAAAGAATTATCTTTCCGTCCCAAATGACCACAGAGTCCACGTCTATTCATTTCTATCGATATGATAATAATAATAATAATAATAATAATAATAATAATAATAATAATAATAATAATAATAATAATAATAATAATAATAATAATAATAATAATAATATTGACTTCATTTCTGCGAAGCTTAGGGCGCGTAAAACCTGCTCTCCCAACAAACCACTTAAATATTTTGCTCTGCATAGTCACAATTGAGGCATTCAGGTGTAAAATAACTGACATTTCACGTTACTCACGAATGTGCAATGATTGTATTAAGTAACGGAAATGTGCTGTATTTCATTGTGACTGTTTTGAGAGGGGTTAGTTGAGGTCGACCCCCCTGTGAATGCCTCAACCGGCCAGCCTAATTGGATTTAACGAAAGCATTTTGTGGAGTGTCGAAGTCAAACGGTGGCCTCGCCGGGGAAGCAAGCCCTGCGTCTCTCTGGGAGCTGCTGGTCCCCGGGTCGAAGAGCGTGTCGTGGCGTGGCGAGAAGAGAGGCGTGCCGTGACGAGGAGAGGCGTGGCGGGGATGGGCATGGCGGGGATGGGCATGGTTGGGATGTGCGTGGCGGGGATGTGCGTGGCGGGGATGCGCATGGCGGGGATGTGCGTGGCGGGGATGTGCGTGGCGGGGATGTGCGTGGCGGGGATGTGCGTGGCGGGGATGTGCGTGGCGGGGATGTGCGTGGCGGGGATGTGCGTGGCGGGGAGGGGCGCCGTGGAGGCCTGGCGAGGGGGCGGGGCGGCTCTCGCGGAGGCACAATTAGCCGGACAGATCGATCCCGCGTCCTCTGGCGGCGGCCTGGCAGACGCCTCCGCGCGCCGCGGGGCCTTTGTGGGCGCAGCGATTGGGCGGCGGCGGCTGCAGTGCTCCTTGGGGTGACGTTGGTGACGGTGACTGTGGTGGTAGTGGCGGTGGTGATGACGCTGATGCAGCGGAGAAAGTGATGATGGTGGAAGATGGGGCGGGGGTCGATGGATGCAACGTCAAGGGCGATGGAAGCGAAGTGGATGGGGTGATGCTGAAGGTAGTGGTGGGATTGGTGATGGCGGGACGAAGTGAAAGCGGAAGTGCTCGCGGAGGCGGCTACGGTTTCAGTGAGGATGATGGTAAACCTCACGGTCTCGGTGGGAATGGTGATGGCGATGGCGGGGGCGAGGGCTGGGGGAATCGGAGGAGCCGAAGCGGTAAAGCAAGAGGAGGCGGCGCTGTGGTGCCGGCTGTGTTGGCGATAGGGCGAGGTGCGTGTGGGCTGGTTGGAGGAGGCGCAGGGGCGGTGGCGGATGTCGGGATGCCGGCAGCGCTCAAGGCAGTCTGAGACGCAGAGGGAACAGCGCTCCTGCACGGAGAGCGAGGACGCTGTGGTGGCTTGGCTTTAAGAGAAGGGATAGTAATGACAATTCCACTCACGAAATTGAGGCCAGTAGTATTTAACAATACAATATTGACAAATCGGAGTAGTGATTGAATAAATTCCCGCCTCTCCAGGGTAACTGGAGAGGGGAAATCGAATAAAAATGAGAGTAGTGAATTATTAGTTTTTATTATCGATTTTTCTTATCACCACTTACTCAGTGTCCAATTATTAGCTGCAATTCATCCATCTTAGGAGGCGGTATGTATCGATTGCCTGTGTTTATATGCATCTAAACGCGTTTTTCGATTGTCTTATTGAAACTGTACGAGATGGCGAAAATATTTGGTGATGCATACAAACAAAACTTAAATGAAATTATTCAACATGTTACTCCAGAGAACACGGAGAAAAGTAGAAAATACGTTTGGATGCAATTTAAAACTTTTTGTAAGGGGGGAAGCTACGTCTTGGAAGAAAACGAAACGCAAGACATTACAATAATTTTGAAGTGTTGGGCTGTCAATACGAGTAAATCGAATGGACAAGAGTACAAGGAATGCGTACAAGGTATTGTTTATCAAATAAACTCATAGGTTTCGTTTTTTTATAACGTGCATTTTCTATTTCTTCAAATGTGTACTTTATTAACCCTTACTTGTAGAGTTTAACCTTCATTTTAATTTTGCAGATGGCCTTGCATAAGTAAACAAAGAATGCAGGTATTAACACAGTAATTAAAATCATTACAAATATGTAAACTCAACAAATTAACTTACGTAACTATGAACCAGCTTCCCAAATTCAAATTTCATTCGAGGAATAGTCTTTTGAAATACCACTCGTTCTTTGGGAATTCTGAGATAAATCCTCTCCTTGCTTGGCAATTCGGGCATTTATTGATAATTTCCAAAGCATTCGTGGTATTGCGTATGATGATCACGGTAAGGGGAATCAAAGGGAAAGTGGTCCAGAGGATTTTGGTTAGTAATGCAGGACAAGCGTGATAGAAGAAAATAGGGAAAGAAAAATGTGTTGATTAGAATAACCACATTCCTCATGCTTATCGTCGTACTGCTTTTACTAACACCTGGAGTGGTAGCTCAGTGCATCAACTGATGTCACTGCAGCGCCTCTGACCGGGAGGTCCTAGGTTACACTCCCCACGGCGGCAGGATTTTCGACACTAGCTTTTCAGCTAGGTCGAATTCACTCGCTGTCTGGGGGAGAATACTAGCGGCCGGCTGCTCCGATCGGTAGTTTTCCGTGGTTTCTCCGATCAACACCAGGCGAATGCCGGAGCAGTACCCTATCAAACGGGCCACGGACCGCGCGCGATCTGTCCTTCCCATTCCTTGTCCTATCCTCTCCCTTTACACACACACTTACACTAACATGCACTACACTACGACATATTCCGGGAGACAGGTCGGGAGCTCACAACATGCACTACAGTAACGGGACTAATGATCAGAGCAGTTGACGCGCCCGGAAACATGAAAAAAATCAATCAATCTTTTACCAATCGTCACCTATATTATTCCAGTAGTGCACATACCTTTTGCGGCTCTCTCACGCAACCAAGTTTTATGAATAGTACTTTGACTTTAAAAATATGAAGGATTTGTTTAAAAAAGCATCTAAATATTCACGTCACGTCAAATACAACCAGCACCACTCCTTGGTATTTTTTTAATCTATATCGTTAAATAACTTCTAAACGAAGCGTTCTAGGTCCATAAAAGCTACAATATTGAGGCCAAATGCCTTAAATAAAAAAACCTTCACACCTTAATATACAGGATAAGATCTTCTTGAACATTCTGTTACAGTCTTGCTGATTCGGCGTTTCTCGATTCTACTCCACCTGCTGAGATGTTTCTTATCTGCAACTCAATGTGAAATTAAACTAATTACTTGATATTCTATGCGATTGAATTACACGGGTGTACCTCTCTGCTTGGTAATAAAGTTAAGTAGTAATAGTTTGTATTGATAAGGGTGTCTTGTATTGCTATCAATTACAAGGAGACATGTAGAACAAGTGACGGAGGAGAAGAGCGTCTTGAGGGGGAAAATAGATACATCACAGGCTTAATATGGAAATGGAAAAATAGGGAAGAGAGCGAGTGTGTGCGAGAATTCTTGCACGGGTACGCTCGAGTAAATTAATACTACTCACTAAACATAGACTATAGATTGGATTATCCAAATCATTTACGTCTGCATTTATCAAAACTTGGGTAATGAAAACAACTTGTTTATATTGCTGCTCTATATTGGGACGCATCGATAAAATTAGATTTGAATAGCTTAGAAAAACTATTTAAATGTTACGACGTCTGTTACAAAGAAACAATACCAGCAATGGTGACGCACGGCATCATTTGATACCACTACTGTGCCTCTGAGCGGGAGAACCTAGGGTTCGACTCCCTACGGTGGCAGGATTTTCCACACTAGCTAGACAGCTAGATAGAATTGAGCTGTTGTCCTGAGGAGAATTCTAGCGGTCGGCTGCTCCGAACGGTAGTTCTCCGATCAATACCAGGCGTATACCGGAGCCTTAGCAAAAGGGCCATAGACGACGTGCGATACTTTCTTCCCCTTTCTTCTTCTATCCTCACATCCTACTTACACACACTTACACCCACATGCACTACTCTACCACATTTGCCGAGAGACCAGTTGGGAGCTAAAGAGATTGTCCCTGCTTGGGCGGTGCCACTTGGTAGGGGAAAATCCCTGCCCGTGGACGGCAGGTCGGCGCCGGACCTCACCATCCACCTGGGAAGATCACCGCTACCTTCTGCGATAAAAATGCACTACGCTTACGGGAGTAATGACTTCAGCAGTTGACGCACCCGGAATCACTTATCAACCAATCAAGCAGAGAACGATATTTAAAATGGGTTTAAGGCCCCAAACAATAAACTTTCAGTTTTTTGCCTTTTTGAACTACTTTTTAGAAACCGAAAAGTAAATATACCCCGTAAATATATCCCATAACTACGTCCTGATGACAAAACTTTACTTGTTCGACTCTAAATGGTAGTCAATATATGGAATATGACTATTTGTACGTGCCTAGGACGCAGTGTCACCCAAAAAGACTAGTAGATGCAGACTCCTGCCGCAGAAACACTCTAAAAATTACAATTTACATGTTTTCTCACGATTTAAAGAGAACTGGAGGGCGATGGCACCATTCTGGCTTCAGATTTTGATTCAGCGCGTTGACACACACAGAGAAACAAATGTGAAATCTTTAGGTCTGACAAAAATCCCCGAAAGAAAAGAATACAACATCACTGTGTTTTTTCGCGATTTAAAAAATAACTGGAGGGTGATGACCCAATTCTGGCTTCAGATTTGAATTCAACGCGTCGAAATACAAAGAAATATGTTTCAAATCTGACATTTTTTAAATATTTTGTGGGCCTGTGTAATTTTCTGTTAAGTAATTAATTACTATTTAAATAATACTTTTGTTTTCTCACAAAAATACAAGATTTAGCGCATATTAATACGTAATTAGATCTACATCTCATAGGCTGAGAGTGCTCGTTAATAAAAGAAGTCTTCCGGTGGTTCTTTAGCAGCGGGAAATTTTAGATTTAGCTGCCGCCGCCGCTAACCTGCTTGTCAGACCGTCGGGCTTGCCACGGCAGGCCAGGCTGGGACGGTGCCAGATAAGGCGGCAAGGTGGCGGCGATGCGGGAAGGGCTGGGAAGGGAGGATGTTGGAGGAGACTGGCAGGGAAGTGGAAGGACGAGGCGGAGCGGGGAGGGGCGGAGCGGTGCGGGGCGGGACGGAGCTGGGCGGGGAGGAGCGGGAAGGGGCGGGGCGGAGTGTGGTGGGGTGGGGCGTAGTGGGGTGGGGCGTGGCGGGGTGGTGCGGGGCGGGGTGGTGCGGGGCGGGGAGGGGCGGACGGGGCGGGGAGGGGCGGGACGGGGCGGAGCGTGGTGGAGCGGGGCGGGGAGGGTCGGGGCGGGGTGGGGTGGAACGGGGCGGGGATGGGCGGGGCGGCACGGACGATGGCGGGGGCGGGGCGGCGCTGCGCTGGGTTTCGGAACTTCCTTCGGCGCTCGCCGTCCGACCGACCGGCAGGCAGGCAGGTTGTGCCGCGAAATTCGGCAGGGACTTAACTCCGCCCTAATTGCGGAACCACATCAAAGGAAGCGCCGCGAGGCGACGACGGCGCAGCCGGGTGGGGGGCGTGCGGGGGGGGGGATACGTCGCATCGGTAGCGTCGCGGCGACGCCAACTATCCGCAACCAATCCTAGGGCGCGTTAGTTCCCGGATAAACAGGCGCTGCTGCGAGGCCGTCGCCGCTGCCGGAGCGGCGTCGCGAGAACGAAGTGGATGAGGAGGGAGTGCCCAGAATGGAATATTTGGAGTTTGCCGAATGGAAGTTTGGGAGCACCCCGTTCACTTGGGTCGATAAGTGTTCCGTTTCTAAGGCTCTTCAAACGTTGTTTCTCTCTGTTTCTGCGTTGAATTTGTTCAGTTGTTTGCTTCGCCAACCGAATAATTTATGGGGGAAGATTTATTTAATAGGTAAGAGTTGATACATGTTAACGATCAGATTGTGTCTGCTATAATTTGCATGCCAGTGTGGTATTTGAATTTGACAGAAATCAACACGTTCGTTAAAATATCTGTGAATTTTAGTCTGGTACTATTGTCAAATTAACATACTGTTTTCAATGTGTGGTTTTCATATTTTTACTGGTACTCTTCTTCCAAACCATACAAATTACAAATGGAAGTGGAAGTCCGACCCCCCGGCCGTCCCGGGACAATGGGGCGGGCACACGACTGCGGCTTAAGGCAGCTCTCCAGCGCCAGGCCATGTTCGCGCTGAAATAATACCTGAGATGTGTACGGACAGACGGGAATTCTACCACTTCATGTGCACTGTAGAAAACGAGTAAGCACTGTTACACCGGCAATGAAAGTTATTGTGTATAGTAGCCTATAAGAATGTACTCTATAATGGTGTTAGTGTAGTGCAGATGTAACCAACCTTTTACATTTTAAGACCAAATTTGTTTTCATTCATGGGATCAAATTAGCCGCATAACTCATGCACTTTTATGCTACATAATGATCGTAAATGGAATTAGTTGTAAGATATTCTTTAAGAAATAGCTACTGTTAAGTTAAGTAATATTCTACACCTGTTCACAAGATCTATTTATTCAAGCACCGATCTGTATATACAAAATAGTTCTTGAACAAAAGGGCTGTATATATTGTGGACATTCCTGATAATATTTCAGCTGGCAAAAAGTCTTGTCACACACATTTTGGAAATAATGGATGGATGTAAGGGAACACTTCGAGAGAATTCAATAAATGAAGATAAATTCAGCTATTTCAATGGCGTCTGCTTTCAAAGAATAAAAAGTGCAAGAATTGAATTCAATTCACCTCTAGTCGTCATTCAATGCCACTCATATTGTCGTCTCTTGGTTGTAAATGGTGAAATGTTCAGGTAATACTCGTATTTGTAAGTAAAAACAACTGGAAAATGTCTCAGTGAAGATCTGAAACGTCGACAATCTTAAACTAATCTTTTAATATTTCCTTTTTACCACGATCAGCTCCTAATATTCATTGTTAATTTTTCTAATATTTATTTGGCTAGTCTTCGAATCAACGAATCTCTACCCCAAAGAAGCCGAGGTCACAAACGCCAAAATCGCAGTGTTTGTCGCTGGCTGTTTCTGCGAGAGGAGTTCTCTCCCTGGGCAGCCGGCGCCGCCCCCGCAGTAACTTGCTCGCTTTCGCCCTCTCCCGGCTGAAAAATTCCCCGCCGGACAGCTGGGACAGGCTCGTAATTACGCGTCACCACCCAAGGATAAAATGACCTTATTTAAAAGAATAAACCCTACAAGCGCAGTCCTCCCTTTTAAAGAATTTTACAATTTCCGGTGCTTTCTACCACTTTCGCTTTATAATACAAAACGCGCCGAGGGGGACTCGAGGGGACACGTGGGGGCGGGGGACCGGAGGGGACACGGGGACAAGACGCGAGCCGCGGGTTGCTGGGTAGAGAAGGGGCAGCTCTCTCCACTTTATTCTCCGCGCCTTTCAACTCGGCCCGGCTTTTTGGAAGGGGGTCTCTAAACTTGAAAGTTACTCGCGGGAGTCCGCGAACGCCTGGGAAACGGAACAAAAGTTCCGTCTTCTTCTGGCGTCGTGCGCCTACGGTGGCCGCCCCCGCCGTTTCGGTCGCCGTCCCCGCCCCCGCCCCCGCCCCCAGCCACGCCCCCGGCGAGTGTCCCACCGCCGCCGCCGCCGCCGCCGCCGCCGCCGCCGCCGCCGCCGCCGCCGCCGCGCGCTCTCTGCAAACATCACGACACCTCCAGATGACGCCTGCTCCTGCACTCGGCGCTTCCGGGCTGGTGGGGCTTCAGGGGGGCTGGGAGGTGCCTGGTGGTGGCGCCCCTCCGCCTGAGGATGACTCCTCCTGACCAAGCCCCTTCATCGCGGCTCTGCCTCCGGCAACCCTTCTTTCCATCTGTCCTTCGAAGCTTTCCAATTTTGAGGAAGCTTTACGAAAAGCTCCTTTAATATTTTAATTTTTTTAAACAGCTCTAATTATTTTATTTTATTTTTTGCTGGAGGAACGCAAATTGTGTTTATAGAAGTGTCTCAGTATCAATTTTAGGTAAAATACAAAATGTTCAATTTTTGTAGCGTCTTTCAACAACTACTACACGACTGAAGATTGTTTGGTTTCAAACATTTTGCAAACATGTAAATAGTCTTAACTGATGGCTGGAGTTTTAATACTGGGAGAGGTGGCTCAGGGCATCACTTGATGTCAGTACCTCTGACCGGGAAATTGTAGGTTCGAGTCCTAACGATAGTGAAATGATTTTCGTCACTAGCTAGAGACCTTGGTCAAGTTCTGTCGTGCTCTGGAGAATATTTCTAATGCCCAGCTGCTCTGATCAGTAGTTTTCCGTGTCTTATCCGATTAACATTAAGCGAATGCCGGTGCAGTCCCATATTAAAGGGCGTGGATCTTTTCTTGCTCTTCCTTGTCAAATCCTCACACCTTACTTACACACACTTACACTAACATGCACTACACCGCCATACACCCCGGGAGACCGGCCGGAAGCTTAAGAGCTTGTCCCGGCTGGAGCGGTGTCCCGCTGGTGGGAGACACCTCGTCGGGGAATACCTCGCTAGCCAATGGTAGGTCGGCGCCGGATCTCACTATCTAGCGAGGGAAGCTTACTGACACATCACGAGGAAAAAATATACACTACACTTACGGGAATAACGACGTTAACAGTTGACCCGCATGGAGTCATCAACCACTCAAAGTATTAGTAGGATTGAAGCTACCATCAGGTAGCCGTTACCAGTAATATGAGAGAGAAGGTGCCATCGTCGCACAACTAGTTTAGTTTTCTACTATTATTACGGAAACTAGCTTAGAATTTTATTTGAATTTATGTTGAATTTTTAACAGTTTCTTGAATGCCATTTTAAAATTCCCTTATTACCTCAATGTTATTGTGTTCTTTCGTGCCGTTTCCTCGTAATTGTCATCTGTACATTTATCAGCTTCTGTCTCTTTTCAAACTGTTCTTCGTGAGGCGGGAAGGGGAGACCAGTTGAAGTTTGAGGTCGTGAACGTCTTCTCTTGAAATTAGTGGAGTTATAAAGAAATCAAGAAGTTTTGTAATTGAAACCTTCGCAAATTGAATGGAATAAATATTAAAGTTCTCTACCGCCATTTCAACATCCACCCTCTTGCGGTCAAATTGAACGAGATTCTCTGTTCGCAAAGCTCTTTATTTCCAATACGCTGGTTCCCCTCGCGAAATAACACACAAATGGGTTTGAAATGACTTGTTTCAGGGAAATTCTTGTACTGCTTTACTGATTGCTCGCAAATGTTCTGTATTCGAGTTTTCCTCTCTCTTTTGAAATATTCTCTACACATCCAACACGAGGGCTGATAGGCAATACCATCAGTAGTGATGAATCTTCCATTTAATAATAGGTTTTTAACGAATGGAAAATGAGAATTTTCAGTGTGTGAAATTCTTAATTTATTTGTCATCGAGTTTGAGAATAAAAAATGAAATGTTGATATTATTTTTGAAAAAGTACTCTGGTTTTAATACTAACATGTGACTAATGAAGTTTAAGCAGAAAACGTGGGCGATTGGATCTTGGCAACGTTGTGAAGTTTTTCACTTATGTGGTAATGTAATATTATATGTTTCTTGTTGTAAACGTTCATATTTTTATTTAAGAACTCAAGGATTCTTAAATGATTATCTCACAATACAGCGATTCTGCCATGACTTTTACAAGTTGAAGTGTGGACGCTTTATTCTTTGTCATTTGAGAAGACAATGTTTAAAGACGGATGCGATTACATTGCTTTTCGAAAATCAAGAATCAGATATTTGAAGTGGCAAAAGAGATTTTCTTTTATCGGGCCAGATTTTTTGTGTTCTGTGTAAAATAAAAGTAAAAACTTTGTCATTAATTGAATATAATTTATTTTATTTGAATGAATATTCTTTAATTTAATTTATCTAAATAAGCCCAATCACTACTTCAGAGCATTGGTAGTCTCGCAGGATCAGATGTTACAGAAACAGGGCTCAATATGTGAGACCCGAGTTTGATTCCTAATCGAAGTGACTTATATTAATAATAATTTAGTTAATATTCTTAAGATTTTTAGTTCCGCAAGTTAATTAATCACTCTTAAAAGCCGTTTTAACTCATTAATAAAAGTTACATTCCTAAGAATTTTTCTTTCTTTAATTTCCGTTTCTTTCATTGCAAATTCAACTGTTATCATTTATTGATGAATACTTTTCTTGCCATATTAGCAGATGAGTTCCAGGAATGTAAGAATTCATTCGAGTTCATTTTATTGCTCACGGAACAAGTAATTTGCTTATTCAGTTCAGTGAGTTTCCAACCGGGAAACATATTGAATGGTTTGGGAACATTCGAAGATCATATAGGACATGCTCGGACGTCCCCCGCGCTGCCAACATCAAAGGACGAAAAGAGAGCGCTGAGAACCGGGATCTCAGTTCCAGGAACTTTTCCCAAAGTGGCATTTCGTCCCCTACTCGCTTTATTATGTGGGAACTCTTGAGCAGATGCTTCGGCCCGCACGACCCAGTTGGATCTCTTATCAAAGACCAGACGTCTTTGTCTGAAATTGCCAAATGTTGTTACAACTTTTAACGATGTGTTCTTACGAATCAGCCAATGAATGTGTAGACTCATCCAAAAAATAAATGTTCAAAGGTTTCTGAGAATCAGTTAACCATCTTTGGCGCGGTGCATGGTCATGAAAGGTAGAATTTTGAAAGAACTAATGAGGCATACGAGAATACGAGAAGCATACATCGGGGGCGGTGGCTCAGGGAATCAACTGATGTCACTGCAGCGCCTCTGACCGAGAGGTTCTAGATTCGAGTCCCGAGGACGGAAGGATTTTCGACACTATCTTTCAAGCTACGTCGAATTCAGTCGCTGTCTGGAGGATAATTCTAGCGGCCGGCTGCTCTGATCGGTAGTTTTCCGTGGTTTCTCCGATCAACACCAGGCGAATGCCGGAGCAGTACCCTACCAAACGGGCCACGGACCGCGCGCGATCTGTCCTTCCTCTTCCTTGTCCTGTCCTCTCCCCTTACACACACACACACACACTTACACTAACATGCACTACACTACCACGTATTCCGGGAGACCGGTCGGGAGCTTAGAGCTTGTCCCGGCTGAGGCGGTACCCCGCTGGTGGGAGATACCTAGTTAGGGAAAACCCCATTAGCTGACAGTAAGTCAGCACCGAATTTGTCCATCCAGCAGGGGAAGACCACCGCTACCTCCCGCACGAACTACACTTACGGGGCTAATGATCATAGAAGTTGACGCGCCCGAAATCAGTAACAATCAATCAGGAAGCCTACAAGAATATGATCAATAGCTTAAACCATTCGATCTGAAATACTACTACGTCGCAGTAATGATGTATGAGATTTAGTTGATAGCTCTCAGTTTTTGTTTAAATAATCCTCTGGTGTACCATATACACCTTATATTGTTTTTTTTTGTATTTTTGAAAACATTGAGTTTCGATAAAAACAACAGGGAAAATTATAACAAAACCAGTATGTTTTTTATACTCAAATAATTACTCGCAAACATTACATTTGCAGTCATACTAACTTATTTTGCAATTAATTATTGGTATATATGGAATAATGAAACTACTTTGATAGTTTTGTGGAAAATGTCTTTCACGTCAGAATCACTGAATCATGAAATCATCAAACCTATATACAGATTCCCCAGTAATCTAACTAACCTATCAACTACACACCTTACTAAGCAACGGTTCACTAAAAGCGTAAACTCGGCAACTCCCATTGTTACAATATGGGGGACTTTGGTTTGCCGTTGAGAATAGTACTTATTTATCCATACCCATACTCTTTGAACAGATTATCTCAATCAATACTATGGGTATGGTTTCATGAGGGTGTCACATGGAGGTGACACTGGGCTTTGCGAATGTAGTGAATAGGAAATGCACGAAGGTACATGCGTCTATACCGTGTGCACCAAGTGGTCTTTAATTAGTGGTATTTCACATGTAGTAAGAAACAACGTATGCAATGGAAGTTAAGTGATGGAACTAAATATTTTTTACATTAATTGATGTTATGAAATTTATAGTAAAATTGTAAATGAAGTTTTACTTTGCACCTCTGGCACACAATTCTTGTGCGTTGGTAACAGACACTGCATCTTCTCTGAGAACAATCTATTCTAGTGTTGTTTACTTCTGAATCTCTTTTTACATACGGTTGCTCTCAAACATTGATGGTGGCTCCGGCAGCGGGAGACCTCTCAGTTTCTCGTAAACTGGGACAATCGTCCTGTGAAAGTCGCAGAACGTGCAATCTGAGGAATCTTGACCTTGCTTCTCTACAAGCCAGGCATTATGTTTGATATGAATTGAAAGAAATTTCATTTTTAGTGTCTTCATCATTATCTCCTTTATCACATTTAAGACGAAAGTAGCTTTCATGTTCAGTATGTATGAGATTTATTATCTCAGTATGTTTGAGATTCAGTTCTGTATTTATTCTAGTTACATTTCCTATTGGAAAAGTCAGATTTCATTGTTATTTTATAAACTATTTCTTTGCATACTACATCTGGTTGAATAGAAACATTTCCTCCGCCGGCAACGTCTTTCATCGTTCTGTGGATTTCTACTACTTCGGACGTCAGCCGGGCAGACGATTTATTTCCCTTGCAGTTTTGTCACCGCTTTCTTCTTTGGTGAAAAGAGCAACATCAGGAGATAACCAAAGAAAATTATTGTCTTGGTCATGTTAATCTTTCGATTCTAAAATCTCGTGCACGTCTCGGCTACAAACGATAAAAATAAAACGCGTAAGAATGCATGCCACACGAGATCACGTCATAGCATTGATTATATATTAAAGTAGCTCAACTTTTGGTGTTACCAGGCGGTAGCATCCCGATCTTCCGACCAATAAAATATTTTTCATCAATTAATTATAAAATTACTATTCCTAACGAATTATTTGTAGTTTCAAAATAGCACTTAACAATTTGTTGTGCATTTGTACTTCCTTTTCATTTCAATGTATAGGAGGAAGGAGCAGAAGTGCACGATGAGCCAAATTTTTGCAAGACATGTGCAATAAACAAAACCAACAAATCCCTAGCAGAATTGGTACAAAAATTCCATTTCAGTACGTTCAATAAAAACCGGAACACGAGTTTGGTGACACCAACTCCCTCCAATTGGTAAACAACTATTTATAGAAAATGATCAAAATGCATCACCTGTAGGTGACACGGGGAAATCCCGGCTTCTAGTTAGTTCCCTTTTCTTCTCAGTGGAGACTTTTTTTTATTTTTCTTAACCGGCGTCCCATACTCAGAAATCAACCTGGAATCTGACTACTGCGATGACACCGTTCGCCTACAAACAATTTCCAGTTAAGAATTCCAATGGGTCCATCTCTGTTCATTGCCACGTGCTTGTGACCACCTGCCTCAATCCCAAGCGATACTAATCCAGTTCCGTATTTAACAATTTTGTCTTCATTTTATTTTCTGCGTCTCACGTGGCGTATGTGGAAGCCTGTACAATGCTCCCGAATCTGAAAAATCCGAGGAATCTTTTGATTAAAAGGTTTTGCAATTTAGTAAGGTTTTTCTATAAAACAGTACTTTTTTACATATTTAGGACAAGTTTCTGTTATTTTATTACTTTCTGTACACAGGCTTAAAAATACTTTTACTCGGCTTCTTTACAAAGTACACACATCCCTACGCCTACTCGTTTCAACGTAAACAATGCTGGTTTACCCGCATTTTTACACTGCTCTGTAGCGCGTTTCGTCTTTATTTCGGGCGGGTGGGCGTGTGGGGGCGGGGGCGGGGGCGGGGGCGGCGGAGGGCGCTGATCACGCGCGCGCCAATTCGCGACGTGCGCCGCATGCCGCCTGGGCGACGCCGCCGCCGCCGCGACGCCCGACGAATAACGCGCCGGAATTAAATTATTTTTGGTGCGGCTGCGGGCGCGGTGCGGTGGTGGTGGGGGAGGGGGCGCCGCGGCGAAGCGCTGGAGAGGGAGGAGAGCGCGGAGAGATGAGTGGGAAGATAGGGGGGGGTCTTGGGAGATGGACGAGTCGTTGTGGATTGGTTGGGTGGGTTGTTGGTTGAGTTGGTTCTCGGTTCGATGGGTTTTCGTTTGAGTGAGTTTTAGGTTGCGTGGGTTTTCGGTTAAGTGAATTTTAGGTTGGTGGGTTTTCGTTTGAGTGAATTTTAGGTTGGGTGGATTTTAGTTTGAATGGGTTTTTGGTTGGATGGGTTTTTGGTTGGATGGGTTTTTGGTTGGATGGGTTTTTGGTTGGATGGGTTTTTGGTTGGATGGGTTTTTGGTTGGATGGGTTTTTGGTTGGATGGGTTTTTGGTTGGATGGGTTTTTGGTTGGATGGGTTTTTGGTTGGATGGGTTTTTGGTTGGGTGGGTTTTTGGTTGGATGGGTTTTTGGTTGGATGGGTTTTTGGTTGGATGGGTTTTTGGTTGGATGGGTTTTTGGTTGGATGGGTTTTTGGTTGGATGGGTTTTTGGTTGGATGGGTTTTTGGTTGGATGGGTTTTTGGTTGGATGGGTTTTTGGTTGGATGGGTTTTTGGTTGGATGGGTTTTTGGTTGGATGGGTCTTTGGTTGGATGGGTTTTTGGTTGGATGGGTTTTTGGTTGGGCGAGTTTTTGGTTGGGCGGGTTTTTGGTTGGGCGGGTTTTTGGTTGGGCGGGTTTTTGGTTGGGCGGGTTTTTGGTTGGGGGGTTTTTGGTTGGGCGGGTTTTTGGTTGGTGGGTTTTCTTTGGGGGGGTTTTTGGTTGGGTGGGTTTTTGGTTGGGGGGGTTTTTGGTTGGGGGGGTTTTTGGTTGGGCGGGTTTTTGGTTGGGCGGGTTTTTGGTTGGGCGGGTTTTTGGTTGGGCGGGTTTTTGGTTGGGCGGGTTTTTGGTTGGGCGGGTTTTCGGTTGGGCGGGTTTTCGGTTGGGCGGGTTTTCGGTTGGGCGGGTGATGGATTAAACGGGTTGCAGAGCAGGGGATTGCAAAATGTTTGGCTTGCTTTCCTCATGATTTACCTTGACAACTCAGTATTTATTTAGTTCGAAGGACCACTATCAGTTTAAAGTTAGCGAAGCTTGGAATGTTATTTCTACGAATACCGCATAATTCACTAGCTTAAAACAGTTCCAAGAATATGAGATTGCATGAGATTGCACAACATACCCGTTCGTACTAGTAGACAGTAAACACTTCATTGCACATTTAATATATCTACATATTAATTCAGAGTGAATGATACACACACGCGCATTTTTAAGATTGTTCTCCATACTTTACACAATTGTCTCGTGATTTTTGAACTTCACGCCGAGGTAGCATCTTGTTCCTAAATGTTTCCATATGATCATGGGTCCATCTTGTCTCTTAAGTCCGTAGTTTTATTTTTATTCACTGCTACAATGACCCTAATATAAGTAGTCTGCAATTACAGCATAATTTTTCATTTGTATATAACACAATATTGTGTTGAGCATCGACGCTTTGCCAATATACTGTAGGATATTAATTGAAATAATGCAAGTTAGATATTTTGTTTACTTGTAAAATGTTTGTTCATGGTTTCTGTAGAACGTTGAGGAGAAGAGATGATCACTCTCCGTTTTCCCAAGTGTTGCGCTAGTGTGGGTTGGCGACAATTTTTGCAAAGTTTAACAGGGCAATTAAATGCAAATATTTCCTATTATTGTATCAGTTCTCAGAAAACTTTGAATGGCAAATTCATTCAACCATCATTAACGAACAAAATTGCTAGATTTGTTTGAATAGATTTTGTCTACTTCCAATGCAATGCATTTAGAATCAAAAAAAAAAAATGTATAAAAACGCTTACTCACTAAAAGCTACTGTTCATCAGTTACTATTTCTATTAGCAACGTCTTGAGTAATTATTGATAAGTTCATTAAATTAATTGATGTTTGTTCTAAATATCTTCTCGCATGCTTTCAACGATGAAATTCATCACAACAGAGGAACTGAAACCTACTGGTAATGTGAGGAGTGAATACTTTTGTTTAATTTCATTTAAAATAGTGAACTGGACATTGACAGTTTATCTCATTTAATAAAGACAACTACATTCCATGTAACAAAGCGAGATACAGGTTATATTACACTCCATTCTTTCTCTCTCTTTATCTATTTCTCGGAAATTGTACATCTGGTTTCTACACAAGATCGACCCAGAACCCTCGCGCCGGGAAGAGGGTATTAAAAACAAATATATTTTAAAGAATTTTTTGTAATTTAGAATTTATTATATCCGTTCTGATAAATTAAATCTACATATTTAATAAAATAAATCAGGTAATTGGTCGTTAGGGGTTCAATATCTAAAATATGCGTCATGCTATCTCACATCGTCTGAAATTACTGGACTTAGTTAGTTAGTTAATGCCTTATTTTACGTGGCGACACTCGGGCCATCAGGCCCGCTCTTCCGTCTGACCACGCAAATTTCGCTACGCTCCTTTCACCATCTAGCGGGGAAAGGAGGTATTATCTTGGGCGACGAAACAGGCGGATCTCAATTACGCTCAGGGGCTTCTTTTAGGGTTGAGGATCTTTTACGTGCAGTAAATCTATTACATGGGACAGCCGGCTTTACTTCCCCTCCGAAGGAAGGCGTACGAAGGATTTTTTCGCCCTTAAAAATCCACGGCTTCGATCGCGTTTCAACCCGCAAACTCTGGTACAACAGTTCGGTACGCTGACCGTTATACCACCGAATCCGCGTAAGAAATGATATTTTGACAGTTCAACAAATGAACGCCAGGGAGGGACCATTTCCAATATATAGTATATAATCGTAATAATAGTCGTAATACGTATATACAGATGTAAACAAGAAATGCCAAAGCCTTTTTATTAGTTTGACTGTCGTCAATTAGCTCAACAATTCCGTTCTAACTCGTTCTAACTCCATTATAATTTCAATCCTTAGTATTTCCTCAGACACGTTATACTATGTCTGACTTACAACCAGAGAAAATATCATAAATGCTTAATTTTTACTTTTTTACTGTGAAAATAAAAAATAATAATAAGATTCTAAAATACTCTTATTTCCCACTTATCACATTATTTTTCTGAAAAGTACAAATATTAATGACCAACGCTCATTGTGTAAAAATACTCTATTTCTACATATCGCAGCACTAAATAAATAGTTTCAGATAAAAACTCTTAATAAATATTTAAATAACATAAAGATAAAGATAAAAACTCTTTAAACTATTTCAATCACCATCACAGCACTAAAATACATTCCTGCTATTATCTTGTAACACTGGAATCTAACTATTTCGTGATATTTCTGCTACTTTTTTCTTGGGCGATCGAAATACCATGGAAGAGGCACACGTAAATTCATCGCATTGTATCTTCCACATGCTGTGCAGTGGTAGCGCGGTAATTCCTTTACAGTATTCGATGAACTGCGAGTGAGTGTGTGTGTCTGTGTGTGTGCCGCGCGGATCCGTCACTCACAGCTAGACCTCTTCCCGTGCACCAATCGGGACATATGAGGTGTCATTCGATGTGTCAGGATCTCCTGGTGGGGGAGCTGATAATTTGTTTTCGGATCCGGCCAGAAGTTTCCAAGAAATTTCTAAAAAAAGTGTTTTTGCGAGTTTTAGCGCCACGATCTTGTTGAGTACAAACGGAGAAATAAACCAACGCCACCTACATCGTTCAATGTAGGTGGCGTTGATTAAAGCCCAGTAATTTGCGGTCCACGACGCCATTATTTCTCCTATGAGGATGGTAATATTTAATTGTTAGAACATGTAAAACAACAGAACATGTGACGGCAAAACTGTGAAGAGTGATGCTTCTTTGAATGTAAAAGAAGTGAGGTGTTTCGTTCGTATTAACCTATGTTTAATAATAAATTTGGAAACACGTACAATATTGCCTTAAAACGTATTAAATTTGAAGAACGCTAAGTGAATACGAGGAAAACCAGAACTGTAATGATAAAAAATGGAAGCACATGCGTATTCGTCTGTGCGCATTTATGTTCTTAACCCTTCAAATACGGAGAAAGAATCAAATGTAATTGTAGGTGATTTTGTGACAGAATTTTCTGATCTAATTGAGAATGATCCTGTATAATAGAATTAGAGAAAAATTCTGAAAAACAGCCTACAGATGATCTTTTAGTTGTGTTGTTGTGCGTATTAGCAAAGAAGGGTACAAATTGTAGCTGTACTTAATTTGAAATGTTTTCATCATCCATATCTGCAAGTACATTTTACGGGAATTGCACCTTAGAAATTGCAACATTACCACTTCATATCCCGTATGGAGGTAACAAACAAGGTCGTTGTGTGTTAGGAAGTTTTGAACGGGAGTATGAGATCATGTGCTACTACGATTCGTCTGTATGTCCAATGCCAGAGACTGTAAGAACTTATTTGAATTTATGCATGACATTTAGAAATTGTCATATATCAAAAAGCTTTTAAATCCGTTTATAGCGTCGGCGACGCCACTTTCAGCTAGTCGCACACTATCAATAAGCCTTAGTGATCATTGATAAACACTTAGCAACAATAGGATGTTTACCTGAGCACTGCACAAGGCATAAATGGAGTGTCACGGAATCCAAAACCCAGCCGGACAAATACTCAGATTCATCCTCAACTGGCGAGACCTTACAACTTGAGCGCTTGGCGCGACGTCTGAGAGTAGTCAGAGAGCGCCGCTGCCTCCGGCAACGCGGGCGACTGCCGCACGAGCAGCGTTGGCGTAGTCGCGTCCGAGGCAACGCCCCCTCCACTTCTCTCCACTCCGCACCGCGCGGCGCGGCGCGGCGCGGCGCGACCGCAGCTCCACGTGAGGACCTGTGGAATGATTTATGGCAGCAATCCACGTCAGCTTAGCGCCGCTATCCCGAACATTAGCTGCCTAATTGGCAGGCGCGGTCGCGGGCGGGGGAGGCGCGCGGGGCGGCGGCGGCGGGGGATTGGTGATTGGGCGTCTACCGCCCCCACTCTGAGCCCCTTCAGAGTTCCCACTGGCGTAATTTTTTTTGTTTATTTATATCGTACCAGCGCTACGCGCTCTTGTATGAGAAAATAGATTACGCCGAATTCAGACGAAATACCAAGAGACTGAAATTCTACACAGCTGGAACAACGTGAATTTCATCTGCAGGTGAGTGCAAGCTTGCAATCAGTTGCAATTAAGTGATATAGAAACCACTAAATTGTAGAGAATTAATTGATGATAAGGAGAGCATGTCGTGCCTCTTAAAATCTGGTGAAGTTGGTAGCGTCTGATAACTACTGATAATTCCTATGGAAAAGTAAGAATCTATTTTGACTGAAGGGAGACGTGACATGACTGGAGATTTGAATGGATTATGTACTTATTCCCAAATCTCTATAATTGATAATTAGTAATATACCTGATATATGTACTATTTAATTTTTGATATTGATTTGGTATCAGTTTTCTTGTGAACATGAAAATAAGTACAAATGTTTCGAACTAATGTACCCTCTCCCTCAGAAAAAATGTCGTTCAAAATTCTATCTTCCACACCGCGCCGACAAACTTGGACACCCCTCGGCCTGGGGGAGGGCAGGGGGAGGGACGCGTTGACCAATCGCTAGCAGGTAGAACCACAGTTGTCTGTAATTGGTGCAACATCCCAAGGGGCAGAAAGAACGCTGTCTCAGGGGGAGGGGGCTAGTTCGTTTACGTACGAGACGGAAATATCGTCATATTTCCCTGCCGAAGGAGGTAGTTTGCCCGCGCGTACGCCACGACGAAAAAAATATTTCTAAGCGGGGTTTTCCGTCCAGAATGATTGTCTATAGACCAGTAAATATTTATCATTTTAGCAACAATTATTCTAACTTTTAGTAATCGATTTGTAACTCCTGACAAACTGCTATTTTGAGATATTCATTTCAGGCGCAATTTGCGGAGCCTTCCCGGCCGTTATAACGCACATTTCGAATTTGTTTATAAAATTATAAATTGTTGCAAAATTGTTAATTCGCTGTTTTTGGTTCTGGGACATCGGGAGACTCTCCCCACTTTAGATTTGCAAAATTTGGAAATTGTTTATAAATTTGCAATTGTTGCAAATTTTTTATTGTCTAATCTGAATGGCGTTTAAATGTGATGCAAAATTCCGGAATCTGTTCGGTGCTATTATATCTCGTTCTCGAGATATATGTAATTGTTTATAAGAAAGTAACATCTTAGTAGACCCCATTTGTTTGCGCTTAATTCATTCGCGCTAGCAGAATAGCGTGAGATGGGCATACTGAAAAAACAGTTCTCCAATGCCGCGCTTTTGCCTGCCACATACGCTTAAAATGCACTTGCTTGTAAACAAATTCTGCGGCCAATTTCATTATGCTAAATT